>JBCAUG010538296.1:0-14845 GCA_038406175.1 Haplosyllis leylae | reverse complement strand
TCCTTACTAATTGCACACTCGGTTCATGAAAGGATTTTGACGTCGACCTTTCGCTGATTGGCTCCAAAGAAATGATACGGAAAACGTGTTTCGGGAAAGGGGACCGGAATAGGTACAAGGAATGGGATGGGGAGCAATGGGTCCTAATGTACAAAAATCAATAACGTTCACACAGGTCATCTTCACACTGGTCTGAGACAAAGAAAAGACCCAGAATCTATTGCTTCCATTAGGTGACTCTTTCTCGAGGCAGTAAAAAGACCAAAGATTTTTCAGATTTTGTTCACCATACTAATTTTGTCATTGCGTTCCATTCTGTTAATGTAGGGTTCTTTGTTTCGCTTGACAAGAATACATAGACTCTGAAGCCTGCAGGTAAGCGTACCGTAATTCATTAGTTTCCTGTACCCCATGGTTGTGTTATTGGTGACTTGTAGAGGTACGTTATTGATGGAATCGGGGTTGCTGCACGATTGGGGGTGGGGGCGGTGGGGGGATACCTGACATGGATGGGATACCAGACATGGGTGGGATACCAGACATTGATGGCATACCAGACATTGATGGGATACCAGACATTGATGGGATACCAGACTTTGATGGGATACCAGACATTGATGGAATACCATACATTGATGGGATTTGGTACCGCAGAATATTAACAAGTCACCAAAGTGAAATTCTTCACTCCTTGATATTTTTAACCATTCGAGATATTAATATCATTTTCTGGTTGAACTTTGATGTGTCTTTGGAACATACATATATTGTGTGAAACATCTTTTTAAAATTCTTGGAGGACATAAGTCCTTTT
Organism: Haplosyllis leylae; assembly: GCA_038406175.1. Lineage (NCBI taxonomy): Eukaryota > Metazoa > Annelida > Polychaeta > Phyllodocida > Syllidae > Haplosyllis > Haplosyllis leylae. The sequence continues at coordinate 14,031 of JBCAUG010538296.1, read as the reverse complement.
TATCGGGTCACTAATACCCCTTTTGGGACTTCTGGTGATATCTTTCCTGGGTTTCAAAGCCAGGGTACATCCCTTCCTCGAATACTTTCTTGTCTGTGCACAATGGATTACTCAGATTCACATCTGGTGCAACACTAACTGTACTGTATTGTAATCAGAATGGCAGCAAGCCCTTTTTGGCCCACGCACTTGCAAACATATCCACAAGCATTGGTCATACTTGAGCATGTTGCAGCACAATACTTTTACCCAATCTGCCACAATGTGAAAGATGTGGAATATAAAAAAAAGTTAAAAAGCTGGAATATAAAGGAGGTGTATAAAAATCAGTTGAGTTTCACACACAATAATGTTAGTTTTGACATCACATGTCATGGTCATAGAAAATCCTCAAAATGTTCATAAAATATGTTTTTGAGCAATTTCAATGACCTTCATCCATGGTCAAACTGCTTGATACTGGCCATATAATTGATGATTTTTTTACAATTTTGCCACATGACCTGTCACTGAAACTACCTCAGTCCATCACAGGTTTATTTTTAATCTTCTAAAATGATAAAATATGTACCCAAGTAGGCAATTCCAACATATGAGTATGACATTTATGTCAATTTTGGACCTTGATGAATTGCTATATATTTTAGGAAATTGGCACACCAAAATGTTAAAGTTTAGACTTTGAAAAACCAAAGACAAAACGCTTGGAGTTCTCATATATGTGGATGATTTGAACATATCATGTTGGATAAACCATATATCTGTTGATTCTTTATTTTGATACAACAAATCATAATATTTCATGACATTTATTTCATGGCATGATATTACCTGATACAGATTTCCTGACTGATTAAAAATATTTGCATGACTGAAAATAATATTTATCCACAAATGTAGGTACTCACTGGGGTAAAAATTTATTGCTGGATTTTTTGTTTTCACATAGTAAAGCCCCTGATGCCATTACTGCCAGTTTTGTGTGTTTGTGAAATATATATGTTTGAGCACATATAAGGAGTTGCGTGACAGGGTCTGCATTACCCAGTACATCAGATTTCCCATAGTTGTTCCGTGCTTCTCAACAGCATGTGAAACTCTTTTACTTATTGATATTTTCAGAATTCATGACGCAACCGGAGTTCTTTGACCAGGATCCAAATAGCAAATATATCATGTGCATCTTTGAAAACATATCCCAATGCTTTTGGAATGAAACTTCTTATCAAAACACATCGCAAATGGATGGTGGTGAAGAAAACTATTGGGAAAAATCTTTGGGATTCCTTGTAATAGGAGTAGTTGGCATAATAGCCAATGCATTTGTCATTTTGATACTGGGTAGTTCAGCTCAAAGCAGACAGAAAATTGTAAATACTCTAATAATTCATCAAAGTTTCATTGATTTCCTTGCTTCTGTTGCTTTAGTTGGAACTGCTCATCTTAGCGGTCAAGACATGCATGGTCTAGAAGGGATTCATGCTGATATTTATTGCTACTTTGTGGCTACTAAATGGCCACTCTGGGTAATGATGCTACCTTCTAGCTTCAGTTTAATGTTTCTGAACACAGAAAGGTACATAAGTATAGTTTATCCTATGTTTCATCACACTAAAGTTACCAGAAAAATGATATTAAGATTTGTACCAATTGTTTGGATTCAAGGTTTGCTGGAGGAATGTATTGTGGCCTCAAGTACTGTCTCTGTTGATGGAGCTTGTAACATAGGACCAAGTACTTATCATTTTCGAATATTTTGGTTCACTATGGTATCCTACATAGTACTACACTTCTTTTTACCAGTTCTACTCGTATTATTTCTCTATGGACACATGATTGTTCGTCTACGGAAATCCATGGTTTCAGGATCTGAGAAAAGAGATGACATTATGGAAAAGGCGAAGAATAATATATTTAAAACAATGTTATTAGTCACCATATGTTACGCCATTTGCTATGCCTTCAACTGTATCTACATAGTTTTTGTCTTGCTGGGAATATTCAATCTGGCCGGTAAGTAAAAATATCGAAATAACGAAATGGATAATAATTTGTTGTGCCATTGCCAGCAATGAACGAAAAAACTTCGTTTTAGGCCATTGTATATTTGCAATGGATTAATTGTTGATGGCGCTGTTATTTGTTTTGGTAATTCACCACATAAATATTTAAAATATGAAATGATGCTTCCAACCGGACGTCCATGAGGCTAACAATTTTGACAGTCTTTACAGTTATCCATCACAATCTAATTTTAAATTCAGGTGGCGCCAACAGTATTTTTTGCGTTCTCGTTCATTTCTAGTAATGACTCAAAAGTCATTTTCTTCAACAGATTTAATTTATCTGGACAAAATTTGTAACATGGTCGGACCATCTTTTCAATTGTATACTTGTAGTTAACGAATAGACACTAATGCACCAATGAATGAGCGCTTTTTGTGAATAGTCTTTAAACACACTACAAGAAGATCCATTCATTCTAATTAATTTGTAAATAGTTTTAAAATGATAAGAATATTTTATGAGTGCCTTTAACACAAAATTCTGACTAAACTGAAAATAAATTCATGCACAACCCTAACATATGACAAAAATGAACGGTTTTACTCGTTGATACACTGTAAACAGTTTTATGAGCCTGTCTTGGCCAAAGCCTCGGTTGATAAACTCACAGATCCCAACACCCAAAGGCTCATAAACTGTTTACCAATTAGATTATTGAACTTGGCTGATAAACTGGGATGATAAACTCAGTTGATAAACACTCTTTTATGTGATATCAGAGTTTATCAACCAAGTAAATTTTCAATAGAAAATATAAATTTGGAAATTCATCCGAAGTCTGTATGATAAACAGTATGACATAAGTTCTCAAACAGTAAGATTCATTAAAATGTAACACTCCACAATATTAATTAAACTTTAACGAACCAGTCAGAATTGATAGATGTTCTTGTCCAAGATACCTGATTGACCTATTTGAATCATCGAAAGATGTAGTAATGTGAATTGAACTGCGATTACATTGTACTCAAATGAACAAAAATGAACTATGTTTCTTTAATTACAGGTCAGTTCTACAGTTTTACAGTTTATATGGTTTGCGCAAATTCCATAGTAAATCCTTTTGTCTATGTCATTCAATATCATGAGTTTCAAAAAAGAGTGAAGCAGATATTTTGCAATAATACTGAAACACTTATTGATTCAGCTACAAGTGGAACGATGGAAAGTAACGTTAAAAGCACTGAGTAATGAAACTGTGAAAATATTGGTGTTTTTTAGTTTGTACGATTCAGTGTTTCATGGGAAAATTACGCATGAGTGATTTCACGCCTGTGGTCACAGATTTTCACACAGAGATCCACAGATAGCAGCATTTAAAGTTCTTATAATCTTACATTGACAATTAGCAACTGAAGAGAATAAGGTAGAATTGTGGGGTCCAAATTAAAAAATATAATATAGACAATGTTATCGTTTTCTGAACATAAACTGTGTACTATTATGGAAATTAATTATTTTTTCTACATGAGTTACTCAGTAAAGTGTCAATCATACACATCTACTGCTATTTTAGGTTTTCTAAAAATGAAAAAAGAAAGCTCTTATGTAATATACTTTACAGGTACAAATTGAATAAATGATTCATTTTTTAGCAGAGCTGCTGTAAATGGCAGAGATATTTAAATAGAAATATTTTTTTAGAAAAGCTCTAGTTTTCTCACAAGATTTGGGAATTTAAGACATTCTTATTAACTGAGAGGGTGGTGACATGATTTGAGAATTAGATTTCATGAGAGTTGGTGCTTAATGAGACTTTGGAATGGGCTATGTTCTTAAAGAGACTTTTTGAAGACTCATTAAGGGGGAGCAGCTATTATTTTAAGTAATTACTGCACTTAAAAGAGACTTCTAAAGTCTTGTTTCACAGAAGGCAAGTCACTTTAAGCAGATCTCACAAATTCTTTTGAGATTTCACCAGAAACAAAATGTGTGATTTTACTTAAAGAGACTTTTTCACTCTGCACATAGCCAAAAAGTCTCTTAAGAAGCTCTGTGTGTAGCTATAAAGTCTCTTTAGGCAGATCTCACAATAACTTGTGAGATTTTACCAGAAATGAGATGTGCTATTTTACTTAATGAGACTTCTGTCAAAGTTTCTTTAAGGCCTTTCTTACAATTTTAAGTGACCATTACTGTCCATTACTGTAGACATAAAATTTGAAACAGAACGAGTTTAAGAACTATGTAAAAATACATGAAAGGAGATAAAAATTAAGTGTTTCTGAAGGAAGATGTATAGAAATACTAGGTTTTAGGGTGTAAAAAAGGACAAGAAAGAGTAATTTTCTATGAGAAATGATGAAAATAATGAAAAAAATGGTTATATATTTTTGTGAGAGGTTTTGGGGTCAGTTCAGAAGTGCCTAGAAGACAGAAATAGCCTTTTCAAAGTTCAAATGGTGCTCAAATGAATTAAATGGGTCAGTAGTTTAATTTAGGAAGCATTTTGATATTATAGGAATAAAGAAATAAATTTTGATTTGTGGTCAAAAATGTAACAAAAATACATAGTTTTTGACCAATTTTAGGACATTTCCTGTCCTAATTATAAATATTTAATTAGAAATATTCAAAAAAAAATGAAAAATAATGAATAACAAAAATTTTCAAATTATTTATCAAATGAAAGCAGATTGTAGAAGTTATCACCTGTTCACTGAGAATTGCTCATACATGTATTTGTTTGAACCATGTTGTCACAACAGTCACAGCATTATTCATAGATATGTGTTTAATATTATAACAGTTATAACAAATGGATAGAGGAGACTGAGAAAATTCCAATGGTCTGAGCAGATTGAAAATTGGAGAGTCCAGAATAAACAAGAAAGTTCCTTTGAATTGTCTTTCATTGCATGTCATGAGTGTTGAGAGTAACAAGTAAATTGCTTTGAAGTTACCCTGGTTACATTTGATGAGTGTTGAGAGTAAGAAATATTGCTTTTAAGTAAAAGCACTAAAGTACATGAAAGGAAGCTAGTGGCTTCACTTCTTAAATCAAAGTAGGCCTGAGTACAATTCAAATAGATAAATCTAAGGAAGCATCAATTCAAGGAAGTAATTTGAAATAAGTCCTAACTCAAAGTTTTAAATCAAAGTAAATTCTAATTTGAAGTGAAAAGTTTGAATTACAAGACATAGATTAGTTCAAATTTCCACTTAATTCAAAGGAAAACCTTGCCGACAAATAACTTTGAATTAACCATGCCTGACCTATAGAAATAATATTCTGACACAGCAGTGGGCCTATATTCATATTTTACTAATTGTATGAACAGACATAATGCATACATAGACATCACGCCAACAGCGGGTGGGGCGACATAATCTGGCTTCTTATTTTTCTCGTTAATTTCCCTTGAATCTCTGTTTCGTTAACCTCTCAACAAAATGAATATTTGCACAGTTCTTATGGAAGATTGGTTCAACTTGATGTTTTCTTTGTCTTGTAAAGATATTGGGATTGTAGCTTGAATTGTACTGGTAGAAATTCTATTGTTCTTTGCTGGTTCTTACAAATAAAAGCCGATTCTACAAAAATGAAAAGAGACCCCGAGAACAAGCTGGATGCTACTATTTTTCCAAATATTCCTTTTAGATATATCCTTGAACACTTGTGTTTCTTGTAATTGGCCCCGCTGACCCCCAGATTAGGAGATTGCAGTGAATACGTCAGTCTCTGTAAACTCTGTTGCATTTTTTAACTTCCCACTATTTTGAACACTTTAGTTGAATTTTACATTAAAATATTGTTTTTAATTCCCAGACATTTCTGAGGCATAATGTATGCAAAAATACTTTGGGTCGCGACAGGTCATGGCGTGAGTCAATGTAATGTAGAAGTATGTGTAAAAGAAATAGGAAATGAAATTGCTTAGCTCATAAATTGTATACACACTTAACAAAAAGCACAAATAATACCCTCGATTTCTCATATTAGGACAAGCAATATATTGAAGTTGGAAAATCCATGCCGCCACTGTTTTGAGTTCTCTGTCTCTGTTTCGAGTTTTGCGTACCGAGTTGCACGCAGGGCGAGTAGAACATGGTCTGACTCACTCCATTTTTGGCCGAATTAGGTGTCACTCACCACCGCTTCTTGTAAAATGTTTGCCTAAATAGTTTTTTTTATATTGAATATATTTGTAAAGTGAAATATTTGTGTAATTTTGATTGTACTCATGTATGACATATAATGATGGTACTTGGCGACAGGGATTTATTGCTCATTCTTGCTGAGTTTCCGCTGGATTCTCCATACGTTACAATGGTAAAAATTTCAAGAATCGGCAATAAATCCCTGTCGCCAAGTACTATCAATATCCAAGTACTCAGAAAGAAAAAAGAATAAAGAAGAGTGTTTCAGGAGAAATTCTGTGAGTTACACTGTTTTTTCTGCGAGTTACACAGTTTCGAGCAAGTGACACTTGCGGTATTTACGGTGAGTAGCACATATTTATGGCGAGTTACACCGTATTGGAGGTGGCGCGTAGCAAGTTACACACTTTTCACTCAAAGAAAACTGTCCTACTTGTTGATAAATATTTATTTTATTTATTTACATTGTTGGTTTTCAGGACAAATTGGTCAAATAATAGGTTGGCACCCCCCCGGGGTTGACGCCCCCTCTGGGAAATCCTGGATCTGTCACTGATTTATTTCCAAAAAACAGCATTTAAGTAAAAGACATAATATATGTGTGTACAGGTTTTGAAATATAAAAGAAACAATTTTTAAACTCAAGACTTTAAATAGAGACAGAAAACTCAAAACAGTGGCGGCATGGATTTCCGGACAGGCAATATTGCATTTGCAGAAATGGTCAAAATCTCTTTGTATTGAAATAAATTTACCCGTACAGATGCAAGTTGAAAAATTTGAAGAAAAAGTCCCAGGAAAAGTGGGAGAATTGCATATTTGACAGTTAAAATTGCAAGAGCTCCCAGAGTCATAAGGTGGGTACTGCATGGACCCTGTCCCATAGTGGCTCGCTTCACTCTCCTGATTCCACTTCACTACCTCGGTCAAATCTTGAAAAAAAATTTCTTGGCCTCCCGACAAAATCTTATATCCACTACTGCTGAGGGCCAAGCTAGAATTCTTAATAGAAATATGTTTCTGATCCTTCTGTATTCAGTCTGCCCTCTTGAGTTTTAAGACATAACTTTTTCAATGGGATATAGCGTAATTTGTAAGAGCCAATAGATCAATCGGGAGTACTTTGAATTTTCAAAATGATTGTCCAGAATAAGAAATTAATCAAGGCTGTTCTTTATTTTTGTGCAGTCATTTACTCATCACAAACAGTATTTAGTATTCCAATTTCCGTTCTCAATAAATAACCAGAGAATTGCACAACCACGAGAAGGGGATTGACCTCAAACATTTTTGATTTGACTAACAAAGCAAAGGAAACTCTTTAGTTATGAATCTCCCCACACAGCTTATTATTTTGATTGCCGTATCGAGGTTGGATTGTGCTAGAATTCTTTTACTCACCCCTCCTGTCAATGGCGGGAGCAAAAGTCATCGTCACATCATGACAAGAGTAGGAGAAACACTGGCTTCTCAAGGACATGAAGTGACAATGCTCTTACAAGGTCAGTTACTAAAATACTCATGTTTTTCTACAATTCGTCTTTTTTGCTGATTCCTGGCAGAATCATGCCAGCATTGGCATTCGAGGGGTCGCCATGGGTGCACCACCCCTTGCACCTTTCCGCCCTTGCACCTAAGGGCAAAAGGGGTACAAGGGCATAAGGGTGCAAGGGATGTGAGGAGCCAAGGGTGCAAGGGGGCATGTGCACAGTCTAAGCTAGGTTTTTGGATCCCCACCACCCTGGATTGCAAAATGTTGAAACAACCTTGACTACAGTATGTAGTGTTTAGGTGTCTCATCCACCTCCAAGTAGAACCACCACCTCATCTATATTCACAGAACAGCAAATGGTTTTCATAGGTCCCCACCACGGGCCTAAAAAGTCTGGGGCAAAATCCCAAACCAACCACTAAGGTGACTCTAACGAGCCACCAATTATGTAGTTACAGTTTGGGGTTAATTATTTGGGAACTTCCAAGTTCATTCATAGTTGTTAAAGGTGTAGAAGATAAATTGATGAGCAGGGCGCCATTTCGTCATTCTCGTGCAAAATATTCTGTTTTCAGGGATAGAGAAAACTGACAGCAAATTACTCCGAACTGCCCACGCACCTTCTCCTTACGATCAGGCCTACTTTGACGAACTCGCCGAAGATATGAAACAATACAGTGCCGCAATAGAAACTGGGGACCAAGCAACAATGTTTCGTGAAAAATTCCAGAGGACGATTGAGACGGAGTGCAGAACGTTACTCGGAGACGACAATCTGTTTACATCTTTGAAAGAGCAGAATTACGACTTGGCAATCGTAGATCACTACTACAATTGTGGATTTGTGGCTGCTACGAAGTTAAATTTAAAGTATATCGTTCTGGAGTGTTCCAGTTCAATTAGTTTGCTCTTAGATATCCCTGGAGCCACATCGCCCTTATCATATGTTCCAGCGTTCAGTTCTGGGTTAACAGGTAAGGAAGGATTTTATACTTCGAAAACAGTAACAAGAAGAACACCACCAACAACAAGGGGATATTAATCTCGTTTTGGGGGGGGGGGGGAACTGACCTTGGACTTCTAGCAGCGTGTACTTTTAATTTCGAAGTTAAGATGGATCCCTACAAAAATTTGCTTTATCGCCTTCATAAAAATAGATCGACCTCTTGGCGGCCAGCACAATTTTTCTTTAGGGTATTTACAAAATAATTGAAGGTCTCAAGTTATTCTTGTGATTTCACCCATTTAAACTTCTCCTATAGTCAGAGGTACAACTGGATAGGAGCAAGTTGACCTGTCATTCACAATCATTGTGTGTATTTTCTTGTTTCAGACAAAATGGATTTCCTTGGCAGACTGAAGAATTTATTCATGGTTGGAGCCATCACATACTTCATGAAGACCTGGATGGCACCATGGGCCGTAATAGGGCAGGAATTCGGAATAGACGACAAAAATCTGCAGGTGCGCATGTGTTTCTTATTATGAGGTTCCAAAATTAATGGCATCAGAATCTGAGAGTTCCCAGAGTTGCATAGTATTTCGAATATCTTTAATTTTTTCTAATGTTTTTTCATTACCGTCTATCAGTTTTACAAAGTGATATTTGCAATGAAATTTACTTTGGACATACGTTACTTTTAAAATATCTCCCCAATTGTCTTCGCGATCATAGGTATTCAACAAGAAAGTCCTCCTGCGTAAACGCAAGAGGAATACCGCCTGGCGCTCTGATGTCCTATCCCAGGGGGGATACCCCAGCCCGGGGGGTACCCAGTGGGGGGCGTACACCAGCCGGGTCGGGGGGGGTACCCCAGCCAGGTTGGGGGGGCTACCCCAGCTGCCCCCTGGCTGGACCTGGCTTGGGTACCCCCACCCCCCCGGACCTGGCCGGGGGTACCCCCTACCGCCCCCCCTTCCCGTGTGGACTGATCCAGGTGTGGGCGGTAATTAATCGCTTGAAAATCTATTTATTAGGAGTTGAAAAGCAATGGAGAACTGTGGCTGCTTAACAATGACATTTCGCTGGAGTTTCCTCGACCGTTGTTACCGAACACCGTGTTCTATGGCGGATTATTAGCTCAACCGCCGAAGCCGCTTCCAAAGGTAAAAAAGAAAGTCAGATGGTTTTCTATAATCATGATTGTACAAAAGTATTTGCAAGTTTTATTTCAAAGTCATTTAAAATTACGGCCACTTGGTAAAATATCTTTGCCTAAAACAAAGTGGGACAAAAGATGAAATGAGAAAAACAAATTTCGGACGAATCTTATCACACTCAAGGGGATTCACCTCGCCCTTAAAAGCCAGGATAGGTGTCACGACCAAAAGTCCAAATAAAGGTTAGCGGTGACCCCACAAAAGAGATGTGCTACAAAATTTAAAATAAATAAAAAAACTAAAATTCTCCGAAACAAACTTGAAGGAACCAATAACATACTAATAAGCTGGTATCTGCGCTTTATTACAGGATATAAACGTTTTCATTGAGGGCGGAGCAGACCATGGTTTTATTTTGGTGTCCTTTGGTTCTGTAATAGATCTAACTTTGGCACCAAATTTAGCTAGAACTATTCTTGAGGCATTAGGTTCTTTCAAACAGAGTGTCATTTGGGCCGCGAAATCAAGGCCCGTAGACCAGGTGATTCCCAAAAACGTCAAATTTTGGGATTGGATACCCCAGAATGATCTATTGGGTTTGTTCTATTTTTATTTTCATGTCATGATTCTGATTGCGTACCATTACGGCATGATGCCAACCAGAGACTATTGTGACCTACCATTGACATTTAAAGTGCAGTAAAATTAATTGAAAGATTCAAAACTTGTTTCAGGCGACTCGCGGATAAAGGCATTCATAACCCATGGTGGAGTCAACTCCATATGGGAAGCAATATACCACGCAGTTCCAACATTGATAATACCAGGTCAGATTTATAAATGTATGTATTATTAAAGTATCAAGAAAGTGTTATGGTTTATTACTGGTAGAACTTTGGCCTCCTTGCTAGGTACATTTTAGCTGGAACTTTTCATTGCGAATTAAAATTTTCACAAATTAACTTGACATGACTCATTGTAATCAGTTTTGCTTTTACATTACAAGGAACAATGGATGCCATGGACAATGCGCTGAGATTAGAAAAGAAAGGAATGGGTCTCATAGAACAACCTATTGGAATAAAAGTGGAATCACTTGAAGGAAAACTTCGGAGACTGTTAAATGAAAAAAGGTAAATTTACAAGAAATTTGCTTAAGCTAATTTTGGAGTGATTTGATTGTAAAGAAGAAACAAGAAAGTCCTCTTGCGCCATATCCTGTCCGTGGCATTTCCTGCCGGGGGAGGGGATGGGGTTGGGCGGGGTACCTTGTCCTGGTCCTGGCTGGGGGAGGGGCTCTATGTGTAAAACATCCAACAAATCTTATGCATAAGTAATATATCAAAACAATATTTCACGGAATGACCTTAGAAGTCAATGAGCACTGGCTGATACAGGAGGTGCATTCCCACTCCCAAGAAAAATTTACATGAGGCACATCTGATAATTGCAACTCTAAAATCGATCTCTTTTTATTAGTGAAGTGGATTTTCCCTATTTATTCCAGTTTTAAAACAAGCGCCAGGCGCATGTCGGCTGTGATGCAGAATCAGCCACAGACTCCTGCGGAGAGGATTGTGTTTTGGGTTGATTACGTACTCAAATTCAATGGGGCTGAACATTTGAAGACAGGAGCAACGGACTTGTCGTTTAATCAGTACCATATGCTGGATGTTTATTGCCTCTTACTTTTTGTGACTTTCTTCCTAATTTTAGTTTTAAAAGCATCTTGTGTTTTTTGTTACAAGCGCTTTTGTAAATCAAAAGTAAAGCAGCAATAAAATAATTTTCCAATTTCAGGACAAAATAAAGTTTTCCTTTATTTTGCATTTAAAAATCAAAATAAATAGATTAGAATCAGCATTGAAAAGTTTTTAGTGAATTAGACGCAAGTTTTCAGAACATCCCGAACGATCCCGACATCCGTCTGCGCAAAAAGTGTTTTATAGCAGCTTTGGGAAACTTCCCAGAGCCAGCCTCACTTTCGTAAACAATAAAGGCTTCGGTACAAGACACAAACTTTGTTGCCTATTTTATACTACTATATGTTTGATCTGCGTAAAACAAACCGCGGTCAATGCGGGAGAAATTTTTTTTTTTTAACAGTAGACTCAAGAGGATTTTTTTCTTTCACATTTTTCATCACAATTTTTAGTCGATACCAATGGTATTGCAGAAAGATAAACAGCATGAGTAGACAAAAATATAATTGCTAAAGTATGCATTCATTCCCTACATAGGTAAAAGGTATTAGTATTTACCGCTGTAATATGTACTAATTGTTTTGACTGGTTAAATAAATTTATTGCAGCGTCCAAAATAAAGTGTTGTGTATTTATGTGTTAAAATCTGATCAAAATCTTTCCACCGCTCATTCTTACATTTCACACGAAGCTCCCACAACCGTGCTAAAGCATCAGTTCGCAGTTAAAGTTGGGAATTATCTTTTTACAGATTGACTCCAGCAACTGTACGAAGAGATGGATCCGCCACCACCAGCCTACAGACCCGAATGGGCTCCCGACTACCGACCGGACGCCTCGGCTCCTCCGCCTGCTCCCGACACAGAGCTTCAGCCGGTGAACACTCGGTTTCACTTACACTGTATTACTTGGTTGCATGTCATAGCTATCAATGTAAAGAAAGTTTGGTCACAATGAGTACCATCTTTATGCTCAGGACACTTGGTTTTATGTCTTGTACAGTGACTCATTTGGTACTGTCCCGTGGCCAATAAACATTTCTCGCAGGATTCCCACTGGCAGTGGAAAACTTGGGAAAATGAGAGAATTTTTTTCCAGTCAGGGAATTTTGGGTGAGCGCAAAAAGTGAGAACCCTTGTCTTGGGCCAATATTTCTTTTGCTTTTCTTTGAACGTTTTACCGCACAAATTTACTACAGAGAAAAGAATTTATTTCTTTAAAATAAATCAATGTCACATCTATTTTTGGCTCATGTTCATTAGAGTGTTAACATTGTTTTGCATCTAGATAGCGACTGGAAATTCTGAAAAAGGGTATGGTGATTACGGTCCAACATCGACTGGTTACCCCGGTAATGAATACAGTGGGACGTATCCTCCATCTCCAGGGAGAGGCTACAGTTCTGGCCAACCACCCATGGGTGAATCATATCCTCCACCATCGGGCGGAGTGTACCCACCACCTCCAGGTGGTGTCTATCCCCCACCAGCGTCTGCTCCAGGAATTCCGCCTCCGGAAGGGTCAGTTTATCCACCACCATCCGGTGGATATCCTGGATACCCTCTTCCAGGAGGTGTGGTATACCCTCCAACTGCTACAACAGGAGCCCAACCAGTTCCAGTGGGTAAGTTAACCCGTACAGGCCGTATTTTTGGCTACTGCACGTCTTCCTTCATTGTCATATTCAGACATCCTCACGTAAAGTGGCATTTTTTGTCAGTGTTTACACTAGTGTTGAGGTTTTAAATGGAAACCACCAAATGTGAGGAGCAAAACTGTAACTGAGGAAGGAAGGAATAAGATGCTGCCCCACCCACCCATGAAAATTTAAATCCAAGTTTCAGATAATTTTCAGCTTTTTCGAAAAGTGGGACCAACCACTCATTGGGTTCCATTGCTGGAATAAATTAGTCTTTAATTTGTGAATGATTTGTCATACGCATTGTTTTCTTTATTTGTCAGGGCAAGTGGGTATCTCTCAAGTAGCTGTCTCAGTTGATGAAGTGGAAACCAGTAAGTTACATAACTGTTACTAATAATGATATTATCCACTAATGTCTGATGTTACAATGGTAATTGTATGGTAGAAACTGTCTTATTGTTCCACTATATTTTAATGCTACCTTTTAATAACAGCCATATTTTCAAACAATCGAGTCAAGTGGCATATTTAGCTTTTTCATTTGTGAGTCAAACATATATTTACACGGAAGTAAGGTCAGTTATCTTTTGTTTACGGTTGTTTACACTGTATTTAGGGTGTCCTTACTTTGCAGATTCCCCTGTACTGTCTTATTAAACAAAGCATTACTAATTTTTATGATCATAGACGATGCGGATTTTAGCCAAACAAGCGTGACATCAATAGATAGAGAGGATTTTCAAGGTCCAATCCTCATTGGGCCGGAACAAGTCGATCCAAAGGTAATTTTTTGAAACCTACCAACACGTTTATACTGCATCAATGAAATACCACGAATATAGGGTCGCAGATTTATTACCGCCCGCGTACGTAGTACGACGGGAGGTTATGTTTTCACAGGTGTCTGTCTGTTAACAGGGGGGGGG
>JBCAUG010538295.1:0-29504 GCA_038406175.1 Haplosyllis leylae | reverse complement strand
GTCTCTCTTATGCCTCTGACATTCATTGTTGTTATCTTTAGATTAGCCATTGTATTGTTCTAGGAATACTCGACAAATTATCTTGTATGTTCGACTTGACATTTTTTTATAAAATAAGATAATAAACAGTAGCACTTCCTTATTCAATAGTTCATCTATCGACATCATCAGCTGGTCTGTTTTATTTCTTGGTCCAGATGGACTTTTGTATGCTTGGCCCCTTGTCATCCTTTTGTCTCTTTGATCTCGGGTGGTCATTGAATCCTCATATGTGTAGTAATTGCCGAACTTGAAACACTGAACTAGTCCTTTGAAGGCTTGTCTGTTCATTTAACACTTGGTTATATTATTTCTCAGTTTACTGTTTTGCTTCTTTAAAGGTCCTAAACACTTAACTTCATAGGTATTCACGCTATTAATATCCACACGTAATTCACTATTTTCACACACTTATTTCCACTTGAGTGATTTTAACACGAGTTACTTATTTTCGCCCATATCTCTCCTTTGCAATGACTTTAATCCTGTTTACAAGACACATTAGCTTCTTTTTTTCTCCTCTCCATAGGGTCTATATCCTCTTCTTTGAAGACTGTAAATTATTTGCCCATTTTTTCCTTTAATCCACACATATATCGACTTTTTTTTCAACAGCTCGCTAATGGTAATGTTCCACTCATGCGCCATCTTGCTCACCCTCCTCGGACCATTTTTTTTAAAGATTTACAGTGGATACATTTTACAACGTTTCCTAGATGCAGGTGATGAATTACACGTCTAAAATTAAGAACAAATCATCCTCCATATTTTCTTCTTCAAAATAATTCCAGCACACTTATTGGAGTGTGAAAAAATGAAGCAATTGAAAATAGCATTGAAGTTTTAAAGTCGAGACTTCGCAGCTATACGGTACACATCGCAAGCTGATTCCAAGAATAATTTCAACACAAAATAATTCATGAAATATTGATGGGCAGCAATTGCGCAACAAAAACCTTCCCAGTGACAGGGTGTCTATTTACAACATTGACGAAAACCATCCAAACAACAGAGCCACCACACATGTAGCATCAATGATGGCGGTCAGCATTTCGGTATGGACGATGAATCTTTGCCTGGAAATCCAGCTTGTCAATTACACTAAGGCTCTATACCTCTTTTTGAATAATTTGAACTTATCTTACGATCATGCTTCTCTTCTAAAACATGGAACAACGTTTTCTACACAAGTAACGGGTGCCGCGTTATCAAACATGTTTGAAGGTCGTTCACGTGCAACGTCAACGCGTCAACTTTCTTGACACAATTCACAGTTTACCAATGTCGTAGCGAAATTGAGGCACTGAATGCAAGCCGCACCCATTCAGTTGCGACAATACTGACGACGATGTACCAAGTCAGAAATAGTTGACACTGATGCAGTGGTTGACGCGTTTTGTGAAAGGACCCCAAGACGTGTGGCTGCGTGCAAAAGCTCATGCGTTGGCTGGAACTATTTTATCACTAACTACACCAATTAGCCTGGTATGATTCTATTTTCGTTTTGCACCACGCATGCCAAGTGAAGAAACTCCCGTGTTACAATTTGAAGCAGGTTTCCAATATGAATCTGGAAAGATTCTTATTCTTGCTTTCAACGTCGCGCATTGAGACGTGTCAACATTTACAACAAACCGGAAATACAACAAACCGGAAATAAACAGAAGCGGAAGTGGAATTCTAAACTCACGCGTTCGTCGAAGCCACTTTGTCACTAACGTTATGCAGTGTCTCGCTTGTCTTTTGGTAACTAACATAGAAAAACGAGAACGAAAGATAAATATATTAAACGAGAAGAATTGAGAAGAAAACGTACCAAGATATTTCTAGACAAAAAATAATAGGAAAGAAATCAAAAAGTCTAGACTGTAATCTATTTAAAAAACATCTATTTTAAGTAAGATTTGCCTATTCATTGTTTCCAGTACTAAAGTACGAGAAAAGCTTTCGGCAAAGGGAATTTTGCTTTTGGAAATGGGGACCGAAGAGACTGATTATATCTCTGTCTCTATCTGTAAGTTGCATTCTCATTAGTTCGGTGCTGGAATAAAGTTATAAAAGTCCCTATATGCGAGACTTTCAGGCCAAAGTCATGTCAAAAATAAAGTTTGACAAAGAAAACAAAGTGAAGAAATATATTTAAAACTGTAAAGTTTTCAGGTTATGGTGGCCATCCTGGTCAAATTAGACAAAGTGTCCTGCTCGTTCTGTGAATTAATTTATTTTTGTCTGCAGCCATAAAAAAGTCTGAGGTATGGCACATAAATGTAATCCTTGGCAATATTAAACTCACATGTATATATTTGCCATGAAAGTCCCATTGTTCCCAAAGTACCCCCTTCAAAGTTTTAGAAAACTATGTCTTTGATCAAATTGTATTCTTAATATTTGGATGTGAGAGAAAGTTGTTAATGTTGTCAAACTGAATTGCACATTCGAAGGAAAATTCATTTTCCTCACACAATCTTGGGACTAACTATGAGTGTGGGACGGATATTATGAAAAATTATTGTATTTCCTGTAGTATTAATTTGCATGATTTTACATTCTTTCATTCAGTAGTGTTTACTACATTTGACCTGGGTTTTTCCGACAGTAAAGAATTATGGTCACTGATCAACTTAGCTGTATGACACTCTTCAGACCATCTATCACTTTCTAGTAGATGTGAAGTGACGGGTTTTCACTCCATTTATCTCAAAACCTTGGTTCATGATCCCAGCAATCTATTCCACGTCATTCACTATTCAAAATTCTGCCACTTTTTAAGTCCAAGATTAGATTCTTTACGCGAAAACCTGGATGGATTTACCACTCCCCCTAAAAAATGGAACCTAAATTTTGAGTTGTTACGAAGGAAATGGCGGGAGTTGCGGCTTCAATAACTGTCACTGATCCCAGCAATTTACTCCATGTCATTCACAATTCAACTTTCTTCTGGTTATAAATGAAATGAGGACCATTTTTGGGTCTTGGAATATCATAAGACTATAAATCACAACACTTGGCTGAAAAATTCTCCTTTTTTTCTCAGGGACATTCTGGAGAGGAACACGTTCTCCTTGCCACGGCCCCCAGGGAAACTTGCTTTAACAACTTTCTGCAAAAATCTCATTACTTCTGCCCCAGTGCAATTGCCATAACGTCAGCTCCCCCGGCGACGGCCCGTCATTCATTTCCATTGAACGTCTCAGACCCCGATGTTATCAAAAAAGCATAAAAAATAATTAGCTATTAGTGAAAACAGGATTTCAATTACGTGAGGCAATTCGTTTAGGAACGTGTCAAACTATCGATAAACTGGTTGTTTCTTCCTTTAATGCGCTGAAGACAGGAGTGCTTCTCTTCAAAAGTGTCTGGACACCTCACACGCGCATCCCATGGATGAGCCCGTCCAAGCTCTAAGTCACTGTTTGAGTCATGGTTTTGTTTGAGTTACTGCTTGAGTCATGGTTTTGTTTGGCAGATTTTCTATCTTTGTGGCGAATGTGCCATTTTTCAAGTGTGGTACAGAATTACTTTTGACCTAGCTTTCTTGTGGAGAACTGTTTTTGACCCATAAAGTTTGTCACATGGTTCATACTTTCTGGACCAACAACAGTCCTGCACTCTAAAAAAGTACACATTCGCCCCAAAAAAGTGACACCCCCCGCTTCCCTCCCCACCCTCAAAAAAAAAAAACCATGGTTATGACTGAAATTAAGAACAATGGCTTTAACGGTAACTCAGTGTGTTTACACACATTCGACGGGTGCGTGAGTATTCAGACACGAGTATTCGGGGAAGAAACTACCATTTTAGCTTAGTAATCAAGTCACGAAACTTTCCCACGCAAAATTTCAAGCAAACAACAATACAAACATGTCAAATCGAATGTTAATTCTCAAACGAGTTTGTAATTATATGTGAAAACCAATCACCGCAAGAATAATGACAACATTACTTTGCCAGGTCGTGCGGAAGTAATCTCACAACCAAAATACAAAAGAATATTCAAGGTGCAGGTGTTTCCACTGCCCACGGAATTTTTTACCAGAAAATCCCTCAAATGTATCACAGTTAGGGCAAAGAAATCAATATTGTTTGGTTTAGATATAAATCCATTCCTTCTAAAAATCCAGGTGAAAGAAACTTCTCAAATTCCCCAGAAAATGAAACATAAACTAAACCTTTAAACCCGTATCATTTATTATTGCGCTGCACGTATCAAGTGAAACCCTCGTATTGCGTATTAAACGGCAATTTTAACAAAGAACCCAATGGGTATTCAGAGTACATATACTGCCTGAAAATTACTTTTAAATTTGAACACAAGAACATTAAGGTAGTTCTTTAAAACATTGAAGTCACATCCATATGTTCAGCGACAATATGTGAACAGTCATACAAAATGACACTTTAAGTTTTAATTAAAATCTAAATTAAAAATTGAAGGATGTTGATTTACTCAAATATTTTTGATCTACATAGTAAAAACCTATTAGGAATTATTACCATACCAAATTTGCAAAAAAGAAGATTACCATTGATTTCAATGGAAACTTGGGTCATATTTATGGTTAGATTACTTTTTAATTGGCTAGTGAGTGTTACTCAAACTTTCACAGATATCCTAATACATTATTTTTTCTAAACGAATGCTACTAATTTAGGGAACTGTGTGTCGTAAAGAACTACCTTAAATTCTAAACGTAGAACGAGAAAGTAAAGCTCTCGTAGAATTTGTCATCCACATTTGGAGGGTTTTGTACGTAGGCGACACGGGAAGCCATTGCCAATCTACATCGAGTGATTATTTCGATGTCTACGAATTCTATTTTCGTACTTATATCTGAGCTTAATAAGGATAGATTGCATCTTATTTCAGGTATTCAGTAACTCTTTTTCATGAAACAGTTATTTTTACCTGGAACGGAAACATAAAAGTTTCACTTGATATGTTGCATGCGTAGCACGGAGGAGGGATAAGAAGCGGAGAGCTGTGAACTGACGCTTGTGTGCTGGTGATTTTCTCGTTAAGTATCGTTAATCTCTCGTTCGTTCGCTTGTACCTGTGAGTGCAATATCCAAATTAAAATTACAAGTGAAAGTTTAAAAATAAAGACAACAACTTTTTAACAAATATCAGGTAGTGAAAGTTTCACCAGGTGGCTCGTTAAAGGCGAGGGGAGCGAAAGGGGGGGGGGGGTAAAGAGGGGCGAAGGGGGCAACGTTAATTGTAGAAAAACTTTGGGGCAAAATGACCAAATCAACCACTAAGGTGACTCTAAGGAGCCACCAATAATGTGCGATGTTCACCTCTAAGACCAATACTTCCTTCACTTTTTAACTTGCACTGATTGCATCAAAGACAGTTTCTGTTGGGAAGTTGTTCATCAAAAGACCGGTAGCCAATCTGGTTATGTTCCGAAACATATTTCAAGTGCATCCATTCATTCGTCTGGGCGCAACATTGCGTGACCACCATGATCCATCACTCCCTCCGGTACCACCATCTCACACTCTCTGTGATGCTCGCTTCCTATTGGCTGACAGCCGACTGATGGCGTCCAGACATGTAATCAGGATATTGTCATGGTTCCAGATTGTCTACAAGTCACTGTGCGTTGTCTCGTGCAGCGTCCTTTCATCACGTGTATTGTCACATTTTAAAAATGGTGAGGTTCTTCAAACAGTTGCCAAACTGTGGAAACTCGCTTATTCACAAGTGTGCCTATCTGCAAGCGATTCTCAGGAAAGAAAGTAATCTTCACCAAGATAGTAGTGACGCCTAAAGTACTATTTCCCACCCTTTCTAATGCCGAGTAATTTTCCAGAAGACAACTTGGGCTTTTGAAATACATATAGAACTGAATTTTCTATCACTTTTTTTAGGTCCTTTTTATTTCCTGCGCACAGCCGATATGTACGCCTCACTGGTTCGCTTCTAACGCTGACAAAGAGAATCGCATCCACAGGGAATAGAACCGAGTCCCGGCTCAATGTTTATAATTAAAGTCACCATGTCTTAATTACCACCACTACGTTCCTGTGCCCCGACACTTTTGTGTGTGAAATTGTAACACATATTCTCCCCGTGACAACAATACAAAGACATTCACATCAATCTCCTTCAGCATTGATAAAAACCAATGTCTTTCCACGGCATAAAACAGGAAGTAGAGTCAACGTTTAATGAAAGAATCACACATTAAGGATAGTTTCACTTTTAATTTCATTTTTGGGAATGTACAGCTACACTAACTAATTGCACCTGCCGATACAGGGGCCAATATCCCGTGGAGCAGGATTGGGGACGTTAATTCGTACCGTATTGATTTCCACTGAACGTAATCTTTCAATTTGTCGAGTATCGTGAAGGAATTACGATGTGATCTGTACTTACGCATCGGATTCGCGTATGTTGGTGAGACCCTGTTTCAAGTCGTGCTTCAATTCTACCATCGGTGTAATACCTAGCTTCCTACAACACAGTGTGAATGGCGGGATTATGTTTAATGGATTGCTCGGGTGATTTGTTTTAACGGCTGATCTCAATTTAACGCAGTACGGTAATGAGATCGTCTGAGCGTGTGTCACGTACCTTTTAAGATCTCCAGCCTCACGAACTTTGTTGCTCAACACTTGACGCAGAGTAAGAATCTCGTCTTCCAACTGAAAATGAAAAGATGAAACGTTTATGATATTTTTTTCTTCTCTTTGTATCCTCAGGGATAATGACACCGGGTATTGCATAGGAAACACAGATAATTGCTGTTAATGGGAGTGGCTAATGTTGTCTACTGTCACTGAATGACAGCATACACAATAGCACTTGAGGTAAATAACAGATTGAAGTAATCAGAAAACTATCTGATTGCGATTTCAGGATCATGCTCCGTTTAGCTCAGTGTAAATAAGCCTTAAATTAACCGGAATTAACTTGGTACCTTTGCGAGTTCTGTTCTCCACTCCTCCTCTTGGCGTCTCTTCTCCTCCGGATCCATGGGGGTGCCCGGCAGACTGTTGTTGACGGCGTTGTCGTACTCTGGTGACGTCATACTGTCTCCGATTGTGTCATAGAAACTGTCGGATTCTGCAGAGAGATGAGAGAGAACGTTTACACACAGATTTAAGCCGAATCTACGAAGCGCTTTCTGTCAGAATTGGAGTTTGGTGGTCGGTAGGTGTCACGCTAAGAAGTGAGTTTGAAGACACCATCCTGTGCAGGCAATGCGGGGGTTATCTGTGGTTCCAACCAAAAGGACTGATATTTTACAAAAAAATTCTAAAAAGGGTAGAATCATGTCTACAAATTCACAAAATAAAACTGCATCGCGTGAGTAAGTTCTCTGCCTGCAATCAAAATTATCAAAATGGAAGATGGGTATCGAAAGTAATGAGCTTTTATTGCTTCCAGTTCGGATAAATATGGACGTCTTCTAGTCAATCGATCTCTATCTTTTGCTACAATGAATTTGACCAGCTTCGTTGTTACTCTGCTCCAGTTGACACTCCATCTTCATCAATTACGCTTTCCCTGGTTAATAGAATTGAAATGGTTGCACCATTTTGCTCGAGTGACTTAAGCCTTTCAGATTTTTTGTCTATGTTTCAGTGCAAACAGTCCAATTTATGTATACGTGAGTTTTTATTCGGGACTTTGGGAGGATTTCGTTTCTGAAAGGAACCTAATGCAGATTGGCAGTCAATTTCTTTCACAAAAGTAAGCCACTTTTCGAGCATAACTGTCTACGACACAATCGTTCCAGCATCTGCTTGACGCAATTTACCTCGGAATCAGAGCCCAAAACCTGTTTATCGCGCCAATACCGTGGTAAGTAGATGAACATGAATTGAGATGGAATACTATGCTTCGTAACTGAACACTTCTGTGAGTTCTTCAAGCCTTGAAGGCAAATCATTGCAATCGAAATGGGAAATTTAGCTCTCATAGAATTTAATTTCGCCGTTTCTGATGATTTCATTATTGTTAAAAATCTTCCTTTCAATACCACCAGAATCATTCTTATTCCCCGAAAAACCCTAAAATCTGACTTGAACGTCAGAATTAAGTAATCTGTTAGCTCTCCAGAGGCAGTAAAAGTCTTTGGATTTGGATACATTAGTGGAACCATTTCACTACCTTGTTGACAAATGTCTTCATCTTCCGAGTCACTTTCCTCTTCTTCGTCGATCAGCAAGCCGAGTTTTGGCTCGTAAGATATTCTTCTCTTTCCGCCGCCACGAAACCAACTAAAATCCCTCATGCCTCGAAACGCTTTTGAATCACAGAAGGAAAAATGTGTCTCGAACAACAACAACAACAACAACAACAACAACAACAACGGCAGCGATGATCACAACAATGATGATGATGATAATCTACAGATGACGAAAATAGGCCAGGCCTGATTTTGTCAAATGTGTTGATGCAGAAAGACCAATATCCATAAGCGTTCTGTATTCTGCGTCTGTCTCTCTGCGCATCCTCCCATCCTCTACAGCAGATGAACGCCGGGATGGCATGTTGAGCGCTTAAGGAAGTCAGTTCTGACCCTTGTGGTATTTCACGTCACTGTTGTATCGAAGCGATATGTCCTTCACCGATTGGCAACATCTTAGACGAAAGCTGCATTATAAGACATTCCCCATTGCGACGCATCAAACTCGAGGGGGAAACAAGCTTGCGTTTGTCCCATTGATTTTACCCAGTAATTCCCGCTGGGCTTTGTACACGAACACAGCGTGACCATTAGCGAGTATATTTCGATCCAGATTGTTAGTGTTTATTAACCAAAAGGCGCATTTCGCTCACATAAAAACTTCTCTTATTTCCCCGTGTTTGACCATTGAATACTGCCACTTCTTTACCATGAGTCACAAACCAATGCACAAAGTTATGATGCCAGCGTATTGAGGGTTCAATATTTACTACGGACTGTGTATTGATCGTAATGTAATGTAAACGACGTTATGGGGTTAATTCTGCGGGTTTATGAGGTACAACACAATATGACATTTTACACTCGTGTGTTTCGTACAGCCGCCGCCGCCATTCACGCAATGCCCATTAACGTCCTTAAGTCAATCACACAAATACTCAGTCAATTATTCCACTCAACTTCTTCGCACTCGAAAGCTTTTACTTCTGCTTCTCCCGTCAGAATGTCGCGGAGGGAAATGAGAGAAATGGATCATATATGAATTAATTGCTCCCCTGTCGCATATTAGTAACTACAAAATCATTGGTCCTTTGCGAAAAACAAAGAGGACGTCGCATCTACATTTGTGCAAAATACAAAAGAGTAAAGAAGGAAATTAACAAGAATGCTTCTCAGCATTGTGTCACGCCTGAGAATCATACATCTTGTTTCCTGTGAGATCTTGTGAGAACTGCTTAAAAGAGACTTTTAGATCTTGTAAAGACAAAGTCTCTTTAAGGTACTGTGTTGAGGGAGCCACCTGGTGTTAATTTCTTACAAAAAGTCTCTTTAAGCAAGGTAGGTCTTGTTATGAAAAGTCTTGTTAAGACAAGTCTCTTTAAGGCACTTCCTGTTTGTGATAACTAAAAAGTCTCTTTAGGGCAATACCACAAAAGTCTCACTGAGGAACTTCCTTTCCAGGGAGCCACCTAGAGTTACTTTCTTGCAAAAAGTCTTTTTTAAGGCAAGGACAGCCACCTGGTGTTAATTTCTTGCATAAAATATCAATGTGTTTGCAAAGAAACAAGCAAGCAAACAGACACCATAGTGACTCTGCTCTTAAACAGGCGCGACTAAAAGGAGAAAAACAGAAAAATAAAGAAAATATTTGAAAGAGATATATATAAAATGAAACAAAGAAAAGAATTCAAAAGAAAGAAAAGAAGATTCTATGAAATGTGATCGATTTTACAGGATTTCTTATGTACAACGAAGCCATAACTTTTAAGATCGCACCAATGGCCAACATGGATCCGAATTGCATATTTATTGCAAGAAAAATTGCGCCGGTTGTTACGTTACATATTTCGGGTCTGCTCTAAATGATCCATTACCTCTCAGACATACCACTCGCCGATTCCAACTTCTGCTTTATGATTTTCAATCCAATAAATATGGAACGATGGATACGCAATCTCCTACTCCAGAGTTACATCTATACTGTATTAGATAGTGACACTCCCAAGATTAATGCTCCACTTTCTTACGGTAATAAGTCAAACTGTGGCAAGAAAATTGGCTCCAAATTGAGAAACCATGTTCAGCTGGAAATGACTGAAGGATAAGTAACGAGTTACATTCCATAAGATCTCTTCAAATATTGCTGGTCATCAATAACAGAGAGGTTTATTGCGTTCAGAGGTTTCTTTTGGAGAAACTGGATTAATCTAAATAGTCCATCAGTTACTGTGTTTTGTGCTCTGTGAAGGCTGATTGATCGAGAACAGCAGTGGTCCTATGGTTCCTAAGGTCCAGTCCTGGTCACATTTAACTGCAAACTAAACATGTTGGGGAAATAACCAAACATTTTATCTCTTGTATCTGAAGTTTCGTAGAACTACATTCTGTCAACTTTGGACTTGTCCACAAGCAACATTAAAGTGAAGGAAACGTATGTTTTAAGTTATGCCACCATATTGGTGGCTCGTGGAGTCAACTTAATTATTTATTGAGGGAGCTACCATTTTGGAATAGGCAAGCCTCGGTTTTTATGCCAATGAGACGTATGTCAGTATTTTGGTCTTGAAGACGACATTTTGAGTGATTGCTGAATGTTCTGACAATTGTACGGCGGACGGCCTTTTAAAATAATTAGAAATCTCCACACGCTTTCCTAAGCTGATCAAAGCAGACACCGACAGCTATGGGTTTGTTGGCCTTGTTCTTTAGGATTTGTCACAGATTTCCAGAATGGGCGAAAATTCACCTTGGCACTTTCTATCAACTACGAAAATACAGAAGGCTTATCCACTTTGAAGTCTGTTTCCAGTAACGAAAACAAGCCCCGGTACTTTGTTCATTGTCCAAGGTCTTTTAGGGGTAATGAAAACACATTTATTCGCTTGTCTGCACTATCTATCATACGAGAAAACTCGGTATCAGCCGGTGAAGGAGGAAACAATGTGGGAGGGAACCGTGGACTCCGAGATGAGCACTCTAACCTGAAGGACCGACCTTCCCCCCAGAAACACAGGAAGCTCTTATCGTCTCGTGAAATGTTCATCACTAAATTAGTCTAGTTTCAGAGTAATGGGTTGGCGCACTCCTAACTACATTAGACTAAAATATCCACTTTGAACAATGCTACTTGAAAGACTTTCAACTCCGCACGTTTCTAATGGTCACGGCTACAGGTCGATGGCAGTCGACAGACCTAATGGCGCCTTCACGCTGCACGGAATCAGGACAGGGACAGGGACCGGGACACGGACAGGGGTGTAATCTTCACATTGCACAGGGACTGGGACTGGAAATGAGACCTGGAAATATTATGCAACTGAAATCCATTGAAAGTACCACAGTACCACAGAGGACAGAGGTCCTGAAAAATGGGTTGGAAACCCATTGACAAAATTTCCTGTCCCTGTCCAGGTGCAGTATGAACAGTTCTGCATAATATATAGTAACCCATTGTTCCCGGTCCAGTGCAGTGTGAACATGCCATTAGTACAACAGAACTCTTTTCTGGTTCTTCGTACAATATTTCAAATGAGAAATAAAGAGCCTACAGTGTGTGTTAATGTATGGATCTGCAGCTTAATAGAATGTCTGACAACAGCAATGATCCACAACATCTATCTTGATTGGAGTTGCATTGTGCTAATGGAGTAATCCGCGTTAGAGATGTAAATGTCTTGTTTGTGATCACCGATCACCACTGGGGGACGTGGGGACTTTTCTCCATCTATCACCAACAAGTCTTTTCCATGAACGATTTCCGTCCGGTAACATAATTCCAGACTTGTTATAAATCCTTTAAGAAAACTATGATCAAACAATTCATTGGTGGTTTTTGTAACAGTTCATTTGAACAACGTTTAACAGCAGACATAAAGACAACAATTGCAGCCGCGGGAAGGCAATGCGGTGCTTTGTTCGTGATGATGCTCTAACATTCCTCCTGTTCCGTACTCCCATTTGTTCATCACACAATATTTCTGATTGGCAGCCAATTCCATTTCAAAAGTAAACAATTACGGCTGGAAATTGCTTCCCACACAGGAGAAGACACCGAATTTCAGGCTGCATTGGTGGGCTAAATCGAGTTACCATTGTGGAGAAATATTGTTCTGGGCACATCTGGCTCAGGAAAAGATGGTCTTTTCTGACAAATCTCTATTACGGCAACAATGCAGGAAGATATATATTTGTTGAGTAAACCAAGTGAGCCATATATATAGAGCCACATTGATTCGGCAGTTCCAGGCCAGTTTTCAAGGCAGGAAACCTTTCTGCAGTGAAGCACTTGTCATAACAAAAACATCGCATCCCAACACATGTAGGAACCTTCCCAATGAAATGGAACCCGAATTTGTCTGTATTCCTTGATCGTTTTCGGTGCTGCACTGACAGACGGTCTCATAATGGAGGTTTTGTCATTCTATTGGGACGGCAAACAAGGAAATTAATGTTGTCTTATCGTGTGGCTCTGTGTTATTTACTGCAGAACTTGTTCCTGGAGTTTTCAATGTGTCATCTCTAGCAACACTTGTGCGGAAGCAGATTCTTTTCCTGGATAATATCTCTTCGCAGCAGTGAATTCCAATGGCAAAGCAACTCTAGTTTGCTGGGCCTGGCTGGAAGAAAATCTCTCACTTTGTTGCCAGTAAATTTCTTATAGAGTCTTCCAACACGATCGATTAGTCTGATTTGGGAAACGACTTTTTCTGTAGTGATGACCGAAGGCAAAGAACTGTTTTCTTTGGACCATATTCATTGTACAAACAAAACTCAATTTGTGTTACAAAATTGGGAACAGTTAATGCTAACAGCGTCTTTCGGAAGGTTTACTTATTTGGCTCGCGTTAAGGCATCAAAGCAAGCTTAATATCAGATAAAGCTAAGAACGACACCGACGCTGGATTCGATGACGTAAGCGGTGCTTATCTGTACAGCGTAACGTTGGCTCTTCTGTAAAACGTAACGTCGGGTTCGACTGTACAACATAACGTCGCTGATTCGCGAGCAATTCGATTCACACAGAAGTGGTCCAGACGCCGCATTTGGTATTCTGGTATCAATGCAGCTAACCAAGAGGAACCAATTTTATTCTCCATTTGCTTCTTTCAACAACTGTGTAAACTTCTCCAAGCACCTCTTCTTTCACCTCAATGCTTTCTCTTATTTCAGATTTTTCATAATGTGCACACTCAAGCACTTTGTTGGGTGTTTCAATATAAATTATTTGAAGTGCAGTTTGCGAAACAAAACCTGTAACAATGATTGCAAAGAAGCAGAGTTTCCATTCACTTTTTATTAAGTCATACAAACCACTGGGAAAACAACCTACACATTGGCCTCAATACATCAGGCAAACAGAGCAGGTTATTAAGTGGGAAACGGTGAACATTATCAAACCCATTTAGCCGAGCCTTCTCACCTCGAGTATCAATCCTCCCGCCCAACGTACAAGGTGCTTCGTCAATAAAGTGCACTGGTCACTTTGTATTAAATTACCGTCTCAGCATCAACGACTTCATGTTCAGTATTAAGACATCACACCAAGTCTCTGTTATTTTACAAGGAACTTTATGGTCCATTTTCGCTGGCTCGTTTAGAGTCAGCTTAGTGATTGAAAGAGGGGTCCATAGCATTTGGAGAATATGCCTAGGCACTTTTATGATAAGTAGGCCTACTTTAAGCTGCAGTCACTGGTGGGAATTTGTTCACACAGAATGCCACCATGACATCATAATGTAATAATGATATCACATCATAGCAATGGGCCAGCCTGTTGTGACTTTTCACGACGTCGTATATTTGGCTGTTTATGTAGCAAAATAGAGGGTCCAAGCTGCAATGAGTTAACATCCTTCCCCAATACCTTCACTCTGCTTCATTGTTTCTGCAAATGTTAACCTACACGAACAAATGCAATTACCGCTTGTGTCGTGGGGATTCTGTGGGACCATTACGTTGTACGGCTCCTCCAGTGAAGTCACATTTATCAGTTGTATTGTGTTTGAACGAGCAATTAGGCACGTTTCACCGTCGTCATCGTTCGCCTAATTACGGCCCCAAACTCCACAAAATACGTTCATTATAATATATTTTTGGTGGCTCGTTAGAGCCACCTTATTTGTTGAGTCGAAGATCCTTAACATCTTGGGATAGATGTTAAGGGCCTTGGTAGTTTTATGATAAGCAGGTCAAGGACGCAGCGTCATTTTTTATTTCGTCATTAAAGGCTGCAGGCGGCTTTTCCACGTCTTGTAAGATTTTTAGACAAGCGTTGCAATTAACGGTTGCCTAAATAAGAACATGACATAGTATTTTAATGATATCTTCCAAACGGTCCCCATTGCGATTTCCGCAAGATTCCTGATGTAATAAATGAAGCTTAGACATGCCACCAACACATTCAAGATACTTGCCAACAACACCTTGAGCAGCTTCAATACAAAAGGCTGGAAGATAATTTCTTCTTCAAAGAAACAGCACTACTTTTGAAAAAAAAATCCTAGGGTAATTACTCCACTAGAATTCCGAGTGCACTGGCGGTTAAATATCACAAGAATAATTTTGCAACTATTGGAACTCTTGCGACTCAATGCTGCCTTTACCTGCAAACTCATCAAACATTTCTTTGTATTGCAGCCGTGTATTACAAGAGATATTACAGACTTCTCAATATTAATACATTGTCACTGGTGGATGGGCTGAGTCACTTGGTACAAGTGCTGGCTGACAGTCGTTACTCATTCTTATGAAAACCAGTTGTATCTGGTGCGGTGATCTATCCGGATGGGAAGTCATAACATCGAGGCAATCATGCCCATTGGAAGTCCATGTCAAACCACCGGACCTTTTTTGTATTTTATGATTCTTGATACCTTGCTTCTCGGCCTTCCGTCCAAATGAAACTAGACTTTGGGATTCCAGATGAAGCACATGCTGTGTATCACACAAGCGGAACCATTGTTCACCTCGTCTATTGGTGACTCGTTGCGTCGCCTTATTGATTGGATCTTGGATTATGTCTTCATTTCCCAAAGGTTTTTGGACTGATGCTTATCCTCTCTGTGACAGATGCAAAAAGGGTGTCAGTGTTAAAGAAGAAAAGGGGGCCAATTGTGCCGATGTTAAAAAGTCCGATGTAAGAGCCACCAAGTGAATTCTTCGCTACTTTATTTTATTTTCTTGCACTTGGTTGCGGTTTTATTCTGACATAATGTAAGCTGCTACTTCCTGTGCAGGAAATGAACAGGGCAGTAATGGGAGTTTTGTTATTCTATTGGAACAGCTAGCCCCGAAATTGATGTTCTGGCTTCATCCAAGAACTCCATTTTATATCCCGGAAGTTTGTGTTTTTCATTTTTGGCTTCCAATAAAAATATTCCTCATGTTTTATTTCCCAAGGTAAAAAACACAAAACATAAATTTTCTTGTTTTTAAAAATTAAGTGTATCTCATTGGCACTAGAGATATTGAATAGCCAATTGGGGTCAGGATTTTCAGATTTGGTAGTAACTACCACAGAAGAACAGATGTGAGAAATTCTTTTCAATTACCGCATTTATTAAACAAGTTTGATTAAATTCAGATTTTAAAACTCTCCACAACCCGTTGTGGACACAGACGATCACCTACTTGCACTAGCTACAGCCCTAATTCCTTGTCCTTCATTAGTTTTTCTGTGAATCCCCGGGAAGTAATCATGTAGATTCTGACTGAGCAGAGGATGACAGAGGCCCATGAATGGGGGTGACGGTGGTAACTGCTGAATATTAACAAAAGAACCTTGCTGCTCACTGGAATCAAGGGCACATTATGTCCAAATTGGATGAATTGTTATGGCACCTGAAAGGAATCAAATTTACACATAATTTCCATAATTTTCCGCGGCTGAAATCCTGACCTTCAAAGGAAAGAAGTCTCACAAATCGTCTGACCAAAGGTTTGTGGCATCTAGTTTTCTGTCTCAGAATACGTGAAATTCAAAATTCAAATCAGTGACTTTTCTTGTTTGTTGCTTTAAAAGCAGCATTTGTCCTTAGATGTGGCAGGAAATATATGACGGGGGGCGGGGGCTGTTTTTGTACGTATCTTACCAACCCTCAAACTTCCAAACAGAATAAATCACGAATCTGACCCCTTTCGAAGATATTTTCCTGTGCAAAGCGGTTGTTTAAAACCGTGTTTGTCTTTGTTGTCGGGGAATCCTATCATTTCTAAAAGTGGATGATGGCAAAATATTTATAGCGAAGCTTAAGAGGAGCTTTGATGTCTCCAATAGTTAATTAACCACAAAGATTGATGCTTCTTTTTGGAATTGAGTTTTAACTTTGTGCTGCAGTCGGTTCCATAACAATCAATGACACTTGACAACAACGATGGAATCGAACATCTCGTTCACAATACGCAGAATCCCTCACTTCCCTGAGATCTTGTGGATAATCGTGCTCGGTAGCCAAGACACGATCCAGATTATCATGCAGATTACCGAGCTTCCAGCAGAAAAGCACTGGATCTGGTAAATAAAGAGTCGAGTGTCAGGCAGAGTGCTCCGTGGATACAAATGGCAGACTCCTTCATTGAGCACATCTGTATCTTTTGTCCGCGAAGCAATCATCTGGATGATGCGGCACATAAAACGACTTCCAAGTTAGTTTCTGACTAAACTTTCTGTCTGCGACAGGAATAGCCACAAAAAGACCGGGCTGTAATCAAGAGATTACGAGTCATTCCCAAATTGTTCACATAGTTTGTACATTTAAAGCCTCCCCCATCTGCTGGGAATTGGCATTGGGATCCGGGAGTTTTGTTTAACCACGGCGCACAGACGTAAACAATCGATGATTCGTATTTAGTAATCCTGACATGAAAAGCTTTATCATCCAGATATTGGCCCAACTCCTTAGGATAGAAGTCTGACCGAGCCACACTGGGCATAAGGAATTGTCTATTTGATCTGGTGTCCACAGATTATACTGTGGCGAATAAGTCATCAAAATGAAGTTACGTTTTACAGAACTGAAACCAATAAGCAACCAAACTACAGATATTGTATGGCAAATTTTCCACGCTCCTTATGTTCAAAAGAACTGACCAGTTCTAAAACTGTTCAACATTCGCAACGGATGTTTTAAAATAATCATCGATTGAAAAAGATTTGCTGTATGAATGAACATGTTCCATTTCGTATTCCAGATGTTACTCTAATCAATATCGACAAAGATGGCTGAATGATTTTTTTATAAGTCTTCACAATAGTTGCTGCTGAAATACATTCGACATCCAATGCCATTGTAACAATTTTGAACAGGATAAACGACGTCCGTTCTATCCCTGAAGCGTGAAAAAGAAATTGTTGCTTCATTTCATTCCCCGAAATCAATATTACATTATGGAACTACAACTCCGATCTTCTCTGCCCTCTTTTCCCGGGGTAGGTAGTTCAGTAAAGCGGCTTATCTAAAATTGATCACACAAGAGTGTCTTGATGTTCACAAATGGGGAAAAGATAGCAACTTATGAGTCAGTGGGGATAAACTGTTCCAATAACGGAACAATTTCTGAGAATAGGATTTAAATTCTGCTACTTGCACATATTCACTGGATTGAAGGGTTTGTACGTCAAGCACCATATGGCTGTGGAATCCTTGCGGAACCATTCATGTACCGTATTTATCAATAACATGCATTGAAATTCGCACATGAACCTTTATCGTTAAACAGCAAATCGGCGCCAGTTCTCTGTTCAGTATTGAGTAGTTTTGTGTGTCCTTGGGAATGAAATGTTCATGCAACTGATTCTGGCCAAAAATATGTCTTGATTAATGGATGAATAAATGAAGATTTTGTGTTTAGAGCTTCTTTTGTCTGTATCTAAGTCAGAGTTGGCGTTTGGAATGAACCTTTTTCAGAGGCCACGGTGTAACCAGTTACAGAAAAGAGCTCACTACTCACTCCCGAATAGCACCTGAAATTCTTGTCGAAAATTCTGAATCAATTATTAATGATGCGCACTCGCATTTACCTCATGAGTATCAGGGAGCGGGTGCGCTTTGATCACACGAGACCTTCTGTAAAACCATAAAGGCCTGTTCACACCGAGCGTCAACGTCACTGTCAACGCAACGTTGACGGGCGGCATCTTTGATGTTTTTGACGGGGACTCTGACGGGCAGAATGGGTTGCATACCCATTTGCCCATCAACGTGGCATTTTTTTACGCTGACGGTGACGTTGACGCTCGGTGTGAACAGGCCTTAACTAAGATGCACTTGCGCATAATTCCAGTTCTTCTACGGGCGAATCATAATTTGATCAATACCTTTTCCCATAGGAACATGGAGAAACAGGTTACAGTGGCAAGAGAGACAAAGCAAATATCTGCTACGATACAATCCTAAGCTGTACTCGACGACACTTTGACATTTATGGTTTGAATTGGCAACAAAGGCAGACGATTCGGGCTCCTTTGTTATCATTAATTTCCACCATAAAGAAAACGTATTATTTTGTTCACATTTTTGTAGACGAGAAAGTAACACGCTATGCAAAGGTAGCAACGATTTTTAACTCTTAAAATAGTAAGAAAATAGAATCTTAATTAAATCAACCTTAGATGTCAGATCGAAGATGAACTTTTGCTTAAGAGCAAGCAAGGATTAACAACACTGATCACATCATTTTACAGTGTCACGTCTGGTGTCGTTGCTCTTTAATTAAAACGCTCAACAGGTGGCGACATAAAATCAAATGCTTTTGTTAACCTCGGATCAGTGCACGAGTATTCATGGTGCAAATTGAAGCAGAAAACACACGTTCCACTTCCGAAGCCCAAGTTTGCCGTCTCCTACTGCATTCATAGAAGTTCTATTCAGCTCATCAAGTCTAATGGCTTATTCACATTGCACGGGAACGGGAATGGAGCTTAGATTAAGGGGCCCTAATATATTGTAATGAAATTTTCACACCGGTCTGGGGCACGGACAGTAGCCACGACTCACTGCTTCTTCTTGTGCCAGTCCAGTTCCCTGTACCTGTTCCAGTTCCATTCCCGTGCAGTGTGAATAAGCCATAAATATTGTACAGGTGGAACTATGGAACCTGGAAGAATTTTATACAACATTAACAGAACATGTATTAACTCTCTCTCTGTCTAAACGCGCGAAACTGCCGTTATATCAGGAGACGCTGAAATGATTACCTTTCTCTTGATACATAGGCAGCTGCTTTGAGATATGACACAAACGAATACATACATCGTCTGTTTGCGGAAAGTAGACTACCGTCACCAAGGGCCTCAAGGCCTTTTTTGTAAGGAACACAAAATTACTGTTTCACTTTGAAGTGAAGTTTCCATTTGTCAACCATGAAAAGGAAAGGTCGTTTTATGGATTTTACTGCTAAATTTGTACAGCCTAATGGATGGCGCAAATTTATTGAACACGCTAGTCAAAGAAAATTCCAGTTTTAGATTGTACGTTTTGACTAGAATGTTTTTGAGATGAAAATGACAATTCCAAGATTCTCTGAACAAATGTCAACGAATACTTAAATGATAAATGCTGAACAAAAGAAAGATAAATCAAAACATCAGAAGCAGCAAAATGGTATTGTCTCTATAGTTGCGAGTAACACACCAAAGTAATCCTGTGAAAAGAATATGAACAAGAAAGTCCTCCTGCTCGCTCTCCTCCTGTCCTATCCCGGGAGGGGGGGGGGGTTTACCCCAGTCCTGGCCGGGGGGGGTACCCCATCCCTGGCTTGGGTACCCACCCCCCCTGTGGACAGACAGACACCTGTGAAAACAGTACCTTCCCGTCATAGTACCTCAATCTACGCGGGCGGTAATAAATATGCAAGTATATTTTTAACTAAAATAGATTCTTATGACGAAAGCCTGACAGCATGAGCACTTACCATGCCAAGAGCGAAATCCATACGGGGTATTCGGAGTACTGTACGACTTCTCCTTCTCCGGTGTCAGTCCCAATTTCTCCTTTCCGGCATCTTCTATTTTGAGATCAAGAGATTGCTTTTTGTTGAGTATTTTATCGTTCATTTTCAGTTGCTTCAATTTACTTTCTATCAGTCGGGTTCCTTCTTTCTTTGGTGCCTTCCCATTTCCGTTGTCGTCTTTTGGAACACTTTTGCCTTCTTCTTTTTTCTCCTCCTCACTGTCCTTCCTGGACCTCAATCTCTCCGTAATCGTTTCGTCATCTGAGAAGTCGGAATCTCCAGTGTGCACGAGTTTTAAGTAAGCCGGATAGTTCTTGGCTCCATCGTCGCAGAGTTTCTCTATTTTCTCGCGGGTACGAAGCTTTCGTTTTGTCGCCTGTTTTGCGGAAGGATCCTGTGTCATAGAGAGGTTGACTTCACTGAACCCCTCCGACCCCTCACGAGCCGCCGCCAATTTATTGTCCAGAAAGTTCGATATAGCTTGTTCCATAATGTCTGTTTATTCCTGTTTTCAGTTCATTTAATTAACTTCCTATTTTGGATGGAATTCTATTCAGAGAGAGCAGTGTGTGCTTATATTTACAGGTATATTTAGTACATGACTCTAACGTTGACACTCATTCTTCTGTGCTCGTTCACATCAAAGTCAATCTAAAGATATGTACGTTACTGTGTGGTTAAATACAGAGTTGACTTTCTGTAAAAATCTAAGAGGTGTTTTGCTCGTAAAATTAAACAATTTGTGTTGTCATTCATGGACGCATGAAAATCACATAAATTACCCCAGATAATTGAAGGAACCGGGATCAATAAAGAATCTTAATCAACTATTCTGTACTTTCACCACACGTAACGGTCTCACAGTGTCGCTCTGATCAATGCGTTTTCCCCATGAAGAGTAATTAAGATTGAGTTGCTGATAATGCGAAAAACTATCTACGGAGGTTGAACGACTCAATTCATTCACGTCAGGATGACATTTCATATGACGAGGACAATTTGTTGCCACGATGAAAATTAATTTGCTGATGTGTCTGTTACATGCAGCACTGCTGTCTAAGCTGGAACAAAGGTGGAAACATTCGCTAGAACTGCCTTCAACATTTTCATCTTAATTTCGTAACTGATTCCACATAAATTTAAAATGCATCCTTTCACGCAAAATCTTGACAACGAGAAGGACATTTTGTTGTTTGAACAATGGTCGTCAAAATCTTGATATTATGCACAGCTGTAATTGTTCTGTTGCCATGGGAACTAATAACTTAACTATAGTTGACCATTGATTTACTACATTTCTTGCAGCTTGGACAAGGGAGGAAGATACATACAACAATCGAACATTACACATCCAGGCTTGTCCATATTCTCGATCAGATCTACCAAAAAACAGCCAAACGAAAAATCATTTCATTCCAGCGCCTAATCCCCACTTCGTGAGTTGAATTACTCTCCGTTACAAGAAATTACAAGAACAGTGAACAAACCACACAAACCACAGTCAAACTACAGAACATGGCATGTTTTAGCTGGCATTTTGTGTCAATGTATTCATTGGCATGATGAAGCCAATGGAAGTGATTATCTATTATTGATACTTGGTATCGATTTGGGTTCCAAGTTTAGTACAATGCACATAGCGCCACACGAGCCAACCTTGTTCATTAATCCTACAAATCCCCAGCATGTACCTTTCAAAAAAAATGTTTAAAAGTCTAGCGTTTAAAGAGTTGCAGCTTAAGCAGTGTTTGTTATACAAGTTCTTATCTGAGGCTTGGTGGCGCAGTGGTAACACTAGCGCCTCTCACCACTGTGACTCGGGTTTGATTTCTGGTTTGGCTGTTGCCCCAGCCTGGGTTTGACTTCTGGCCACATGTGAGATGTCTTCACAGCCAATGCCTGGCAGTTTTCCCTGAGGGATTTTCTTGCACCCTCAGAAGAGTTCCAAGCTGTAAAGTAATTTGTATCTTGACTTGTCGCATTAGGCATCAAATGCTTGGCCAGCTGTGCTACGGGGCATTAAAAATGGCTATGATTTGCTTTAGTTTTTTCCATCTTCTTTTCATTGAATTAAATCACCCTCAAAATAAGATGACCACATTTTCATATGATTCCATTATTTCAGTGTGATTCACTCTATAAATCATGTTTCATCAAGGGCAAATGTAACTCGAGACTCGTATTACATTTTATTCTGAACATCAAGCATCTCCATTAACTGCAGAATGCTACCAAAGGGCATGTCCTTTTAATTACTAAATTCAGTTGGTATCATTTCCGGCAAATCAATTGCACAGACATTAACCAGGACCTTTAACTGAAACAAGACCAAAAACATTTCTCAAAAACTTTTTATGTTGAAACACTTTTCAAGTAAACTTCCGAACAAACTTATCTTCCCACTATACCAATACAAATTACGCTTATTTGTGTCGAGTTACGTATATGTGCAATTAGAGGTATGACAGCTTCCCCTCCCGGACCCGGGGATTAGACTAGCTACTGGATGCAGAAGTGTGCTCAGAGATTCACTTGCAGGAGACGTCCCCTCAAACCATGTGTATTTTTAACCTATGGTAATTTGTTCGGGGAAAAGGGTCCGGTTTCTCGTTGACAGTAAAGGTCAGAGGTGTCTTATTCATCCGCATTAGAAGTCAACGTAATTGTCATGACTTCTTTTTGTTCCTTCTATTGTGTGACCGACGTACAAAATCAAAGGTTGTGAATTTCCATTCTGTTCTTGGCTTTTTTCGGTATTTCAAATTTTTGTAAATATTCACATGGATTTTTTCACAAAATGTGTTACGAGCCTCAAGGCTGAAACATCAGCCAATTTGTCAGCAGAAAATTTCGAATATGGAGCCCTGACGGCATCAAAGAAGACAAAACAGCTTTTTTTTTGTAAAGACTCCTTTAAGACAATATAAAAGCTTCTTTTTCTGCAGATATGCAGAGCTTTCGACACAATTAACTTATCCTGTTGGTAAATTTTTGTTAATCTTGGTAGCGAAAGAGTTTCGTTTGGCAACTAGGGTTGTCGGGCACTGCTCCTACTTTTTGAGAAAGTTGTAGGGTGCCACTCCTCACCTTATAAAAATTTGTGGAGCAGAGTGGTCAAGACTGGGAAAATGTTAGCCGAAAACAGGTACTCAATCAAAAACCGACTCAATTAGTTTTTCACATTTTTTTCATGATAAATCCGTCGCCAAGTAATAGACATTTCACAGTAATTTCAGAGCGGTTTTGCTTCCAGAATCCAGAAGAAAGTTCAGTATCAAGTCTCCCACTTCTGTAGGAAAACCGTAGTGAAACTGCAACTCCTGTGGTAGAGGTACACAACAAGGAATATGATTGCCACAGTACAAATCCTATTGTGTCACAGTCTTTTCACAAGAAAGTAACTTGCTGGTACCAGGCAATAACACTTCTCCTTAAAGGTTTACAGAACCATAGCTGTGTCATCTGCAATAAGCTGCCTTTGTGGACCTCGGGGACATGATACGTCAATCTCGGGATAAGATCATCTCCCAGGGAAATCTCAGCTCGGACTCAATGTAAGGCGAGGTTTCATCTGCTCAGAGGCAGAACCCTAATCCACTTACCGCCCGGTCAAGTGTGGCCCCTTCAGGCACGGTCTACGGGCACTGAAACCAAGACTGGAGCCGGCAGTGAAAGATACACTCTGCATAGAATCGGTTCCGTCTAATCTACAATTAGGTCAATCCCCACAATGACATCTTCAAAACTGTAAAAAAAAAACTGTTCCGCAAAAGGCTGCACTTATCATGTGTCTGCTACGATTGTGTAATATTTTACCTCACTAGTGAAACGTTGTCGCTTTATCCTTGCAGTTATGTAATATTTCAACTGTCGAACCTGGTGAAGGTGGGCGTTTTCTCAAGTTAATTTCATGTTATTAGATGTGGGTAAGTTTTATTATGGATTCCTTTTGTAGGAAACAAATGCCAACTGAACTGCCGGTTGTGAGATAGATAGATAGATACGAATTTACTCCATAAAGATATGTTTATTACAAACCTTTTTCAGTGGTACTAACTAAGTAAGGCACAAGACTTAATTTTATCGTCTTCGATTGAATTCATGAATGTCAGGGTTAAACATCAGTCTATTCATATAATTTCACTGTTACACAAGTCTTCATTGATGTTACACACGAGGAGGATGATTGCGTAAATCCGAACAAGTCTTCTGTAGCAAGCTACGAGACGGAATCCGTTTCTGGCAGACATCACAAGGGCTTCACGTCACTTAATGGGTTCTTTATTCCCTCAAAAGTGAAGCAGCGAGGTA
This sequence comes from Haplosyllis leylae, assembly GCA_038406175.1. Lineage (NCBI taxonomy): Eukaryota > Metazoa > Annelida > Polychaeta > Phyllodocida > Syllidae > Haplosyllis > Haplosyllis leylae. The sequence continues at coordinate 5,061 of JBCAUG010538295.1, read as the reverse complement.
CATTGCGCCTGTTTGATACGGACGAAGACTTGGGCTTTACGAAGTTTTTTTGAAATTCATCACAGATGTCTGACATTTCTCACATTAAACGAACGAATGTTCTGCGCAGGTTCGCGTGTCTGGGTTAGATATCCCTCTCACAAGGGACGGTCTCTCATGTATTCCTCGGAATATATCTCCATCTCGGAAAGGAGCTACCTCGGGAGTCCTACACACACCGTTCAATCACATAACGTCTCGAGCTGTTTTACTGTCGGTTACATTAGCCAGGGCAGTGAGCTTGCTAATTCTGTCACCAACCCACATATCTGCTCAATTCAGTTTTTCGAAGTCGTATTTGATTTCCAAGGAATAAAATACACCAGTTCCAAAACCGAATCATATTTACCGCCCACGTACGTAGTACGAGGGAAGGTAATAGTTTTACACCTGTCTGTCTGTCAACCACTGTGGCCTTATTGCTACTCGCTCAGAATTGTCAGGTGCCAGGTTGGCCTCTTTGCTACTTGATCAGACTTGTCAAGCAGGCGGGTGGTATGCCTCTTGCATTTTCACGCAGGAGGACTTTCTTGTTTTTGTTACAGTTCAATACCAAAAGCTTCTTTATATCCCTGCACACTCCTACATAGTTCAGTTTCTGCTTTTTTCTACACAGAGTTTTGTCGTTCGAGAGTTTTGTCTGAGGAACATCAGGTATCATCGAAGGTATCAGGTACAGCTCTCAGATACAGACAATGAATAATCGACATGCACGTAATTCGAGAACCATTGTTTTACAGAAGCTCTTGCAACTCCTCTACATCCCGTGAGTTACACGTAACTAGAAATCATTTAAACGAACTCTTATGTACCAAACATGCAGAAGATTTGCCATTTCTTGTAATTTTTTGAGCTCAGATATAATGATATTGCGAGCACAATCTCGAGATAATCGTTCCAAAAATAACATAGACGTCAATTTCCAATTAAGTTCCTGCACGTTTTTCAAATCCAGATGTAATGTCTTGGTGGATAAACTGAACATTTAATTAATGCATCACAAAACAAAACCCAATGACCGTTTGGTGCAAAAAACGATCCGCCGTTCGAATAACCGGGTGGAGCGGCGGACTACAATGGGGCCAGGCGTAACAGCGCTGTCACACGTTATATCAACATTACACTGCACAGGACTGTCCTCTGGGTACTCAACTCTGAACAGAACTGTCAGACCAACAGGACGGAACATCGAGCTTTCTTAGCATCCATCGTGTTCTTCCCCAGAACAGCTTATATCTTTAACAAAACTTACGCCATTAAATCACCCTCAGAAAAGAACTACAATGGCAGTACTTTTAACTTGAAACCGGTTTCAAAAGTTGAAGATGGGCTTCATTATGACTTTTTCGTGTCGGTCCGATATTCATTGCTCCTAACCATTATTGGACATTACGCTTGGTGTTACAACAGTTTCATGTTATGTGACAAAAACAGCGTAAAGTCTCTGTTTAATTTTCGTCTCAAGGGTCGACTTGAACCATGGGCAGTCACTATACCGTGTTTCGTGTGTGAATGTTCATTTTGGGAATTCAAAATGAGCAGCATATTGGACTGAACTGTGAACATACTGGACTGAACTGTGAACATATTGGACTGAACTGTGGACATATTACACTGAACTGTGGACATGCTGGACTGAACTGTGGACATACTGGACTGGACTGTGGACATATTACACTGAACTGTGGACATATTACACTGAACTGTGGACATACTGGACTGAACTGTGAACATACTGGACTGAACTTTGAACATATTGGGACTGAATTGTGAACATATTGGACTGAACTTTGAACATATTGGGACTCAGCTGTGGACATATTGGACTGAATTGTGAACATACTGGACTGAACTGTGAACATATTGGACTAAACTTTGAACATACTGGACTGAACTGTGAACATATTGGACTGAACTGTGGACATATTGGACTAAGCTGTGAACATATTGGACTGAACTTTGAACATACTGGGACTGAACTGTGAACATATTGGACTGAACTTTGAACATATTGGGGCTCAACTGTGGACTTATTGGACTGAACTGTGAACATACTGGACTGAACTGTGAACATATTGAACTAAACTGTGAACATATTGGGACTGAATTGTGAACATATTGGACTGAACTTTGAACATATTGGGACTCCACTGTGGACATATTGGACTGAATTGTGAACATACTGGACTGAACTGTGAACATATGGGACTAAACTTTGAACATACTGGACTGAACTGTGAACATATTGGACTGAACTGTGGATATATTGGACTGGACTGTGAACATATTGGACTGAACTTTGAACATTGGACTGAACTTTGAACATATGGGGACTCAACTGTGAACTATTGGACTGAACTGTGAACATACTGGACTGAACTGTGAACATATTGAACTAAACTGTGAACATATTGGACTCAACTGTGAACATATTGGACTGGACTGTGGACATATTGGGAGTGAACTTTGAACATATTGGACTGAACTTTGAACATATTGGGACTGAACTGTGAACATATTAGACTGAACTTTGAACATATTGGGACTGAACTCCGGACATATTGGACTGAAATGTGAACATATTGGACTGAACTGTGGACATACTGGACTGAACTGTGAACATATTGGACTGAACTGTGGACATACTGGGACTGAACTGTGAACATATTGGACTGAACTTTGAACATAATGGGACTGAACTGTGAACATATTAGACTGAACTTTGAACATATTGGGACTGAACTGTGGACATATTGGACTGAAATGTGAACACATTGGACTGAACTGTAACACACTGGATTCTAGATAGACCTCAACAATAGTGGAATATTCGTTGCTTGCTATAAGTTTTGACTTCCAAATTTGATGCCATCACAACCATTTCTGACTCTGTATCTGACATTTATCTCCGTTTTGATCAGCGGCGGACCCGTCAGACGTGCCAGGCGGAATTGTCCTTTTCAAAGCTTTGTTTTCCGCTGTGTTTTTTTCGTCGTCAAACATTACTACACATTAAGTTAACACTGCAGACACTAAAAGGATGAATACTGATGTGACATCCTGCCATATGAAAAGAAGACATGAAACACTTTTTGAGACAAAGTAATGTAAAATTAAAAGTGCAATATTCCAGGGAGACATCACTAAAAGGCTGTTTGAAGCCAAAAGAATCTGCTTCTTTCGTTCACTCTTTGGAAGGTCATTATTTTTACCTGGCTTCACTTTGGAACAAAATCCAGGTTTTCTTCGAAAGTCATCATCAAAAGTAACTCTGACACAACAGTGCCGATCAATTAACTCTGAAGTGAATCTATTAATACCGAAATGTAACCTCACTCATTCAAGAAAGGATCTTTCATGGCAAACTGTGAGGTCTCGGGTCCTTAACCTACATACATGTGGCCGTTTAATTCAGGTTGCGAAGTTTCCATTTTTAGGTGCACTTATGCTGATTAATTTCACTCCACTTAAATTGATTTCCTTACAAAGTATTGATTTCCTTCCGCCAGCTGCCCAGAGTGTAGTGTTCTACTTGCCTTAAGTTTTCGATTTAAAGATTCAACTAATTTGATTATTGGAAGGGCTGATACTTTAGAGATCTATTTATATGTTCGGGAACTGTGTCATTAACACTGTGGAAAAAAGACACCATTTTCGTCACTACTGTATGTAGGTTATTATCCCGAAACACATTAAGCTTTGAAAGGTGTTGCCATTCGTTTCCGAAGTACAAACTTTTTAGAAACTGTGGACACAACGAACGACAGTGCCTTTGACGTAAAATAAAGTTTATGTTCTGGGCAAAAATGACTACTAAAATGCCATGGCAACCATGACTGAGTCAATTTAAGTTCTCTGGGCTGCCAGGCCTCCTTCCTGCCTGATCTTTCCTGCTGGAAGGGCGCCTCCTTCTCACCTGGTTCTTCCCACTAGAAGGAAGGGGGGGGGGTCTACTTCCTCCCTGTCCCAGTGTATCATGGGATAGGGACCCCACCTTTGCGGTTAGATTATCACACATGATTGAAAAATTACCTTCTCTAGTCGGTAAAAATAAAAATGAGGTTAAACTTATCTCTTGATACATGTACAATTGAGGACACTTAGGTTCTCGTCTTCCTGTTTCAGAAAGGAACAATAAATTCAACGTTTGCGTTTCTATGACAACGCGATCTCATTCAACGCACCAGGTCTTGATAAAACTGGTTGAGGATTTTATTGAAAAGTTGAAGGTTGTTATGGAAATTTAAGACACTAAACGAGAGCTCCGGATACTAAAAGGCTTTACCATTTCAATAGTCTCATCATATGAACATGATCTCCATGTCAATTTATGGTCGCAGACCATCAAGCCTTTGTACTTCGTGGGAGGGCTAAACTGGAAGTTCCCAACATAATGATATTTTACAATGTGGGTGCGCAATTGCGTGTAAGAGAAGGCTTCCTATTTGGAATCAGTTTTAACTGATTTAGGGTAAAGTTCGAACCCAGAACTGTTCTGAAAGCATTTCCAATATCAACAGCAGCGCTCCGTAATTTTCTGAAATGGTGGATCATTCCATACAGACAACTCCCCGCCCCCTCTATTAGAAGCTGCCACCTTCTCTTTCCATATATACAATATGAGGGAAAAGTTGGACGACTGATGTTCTTCAAACAACCATAAATATAAACAGTTCGTACAAGATTAGAAACAGTTTCCTAAACATCACCTCAACATTCGGGCCATGATTTGCACATGAACGCACTCATTCAAGAGTCGCCTCATAAAGCTGAGGAATCATTCCAAAACCTAGACCAAAACGAGTAACTGACACGACACAATCAATTGCTGTTTTCGGTTCGGGACTTGTGCGGCAATTATTCCGGATGTAATCTGCGGAATCCAGTAGAAGGGATTAATCCGGATTAGGACTGCGGCACGAACCGGATTCACGTTCAATCCGTCGTGTATCTCATGCAGAAACAGCATCCGTAATCTCCGTGGTTCAATCTCCGGTGGATGGAAACGGTGAAACGGGGGGG
>JBCAUG010538184.1:0-14845 GCA_038406175.1 Haplosyllis leylae | reverse complement strand
CGGCGCATTACAAAAAATGGGCGCACTACGAAAAATTTGGCGCATTACAAGAACTTGTGACGCATTACAAAAAAAACTGGTTCCCGAAACCCGCAAACTGGTACCCGAAACCACAAACAAGAACCATTGCTGTTGCCGGCCTCTGCAACAAGGACCTGACTGCTTTCATGTATATTTTTATAATGAGAAAAGGTGAAGAGGCTAAGGTCAGAAAACCTTTATGCGTCTGTAATAATATCTGTTCAAAGTAGTGTCAGACTCTGTCCATTACATTTGATCCTTTACATTTGTGATCTGTATGATCGTAGGCCTGTCAAAGTCCACAAATTTATATTTCAAATTTCTGTAATAATTGTCGAATTGGTCAGGTAAACATTATAGAAAAATTAGACATTGCAACTCTTCAATTCACTTCTGTTTATCCAGTCTGTTCACTGGAAAATTACACTAAATTTCCATTTGAACAAAACATTTCTGTTTAACAAAATAACAGTTCGTCCAGCTGTTATTTCCCTGATTGATCACACGGCTGTGGCTCCTCTTGCATTGTTCTGCGTGTGGCTATTCAAAAATAACCAATGAACAATGAGACAAAATATTAAGTAATAACAAATAGGAAATAGGAAAATTGAAAAAGCTGGATGATATTATTGCCAATCTAGGTCGAAGCACGTTCAGCATGATTATGAAGTTAATAAACCTGTCATTTTAACATAAGCATGAATTGAAGGCGCCAGGATTCTTGTTTATGTCGACACATGGCATTGAATTTTTTCCAGAAATTATAATTTCTCTCTTCAATTCAATGACACAGATGTTGATGACGTCGCTTTTGATATGCCTGTGTGACTATGTGTCTCTCTTTGTTGAAAACGTTCACGGCTTGACCAAGTTTTCTGAAAGGCAAATGGTCATCCTAAGGTTTGCATACTAAGAATTTTTTCAATGGAATCTTACCACTTGGTGGTACTTGAAATGTATACCAAATATAGTCCAAAAGAATCTGTCCTCAGAATATTTGTAACCTGCTGCGCTGGGGAAATGGAGGTATTCTACAGATTCAGCACTTTCTATTTGAAGGTAAAATGGAAACTTATTAAAACATTTCTGCCTATGACATGTGTCTGCAAAGATGACTCATTTCTCTTTTGCAAAAGAGGAAAACCAAGTAGCCTCGAAGCAAAATGTTTACATGTACTGCCACAATATAAAATATCAGATATTTTATTTACATTGTAAGTATCAGAACTGTCCATGAGATTTTGTCAACTTTGAGAATTTACATAAAACGCGAGTCAACACAATATACAGTTTTCATTGTTGAATTGCCATATTTTCCAGACAAACATCAACATTTCATCTCCAGGAACGTAGTTCTGATATATACTGACAATGTTTAATAATTTGCAAGCATGGAACATCCACACAGCAGACTTTTTGAAGCAAGAAACAACACATACGTTCGTCGATACAAAAAAAACCCCCCAAAACACTAAGTACAAATTAAACAGCAAGGGAACTGCGCTTTTAACTTTCTCCATCCGACCTTCCATTTGAGAAAGTTGAGTCTGTTAAAAACTGTCGAACAAACTATGGCAAAAATCTACCGCGCCACCAACTGTACTAAAAACGTGGTTTAGAGTCCGCAGAGCGAATTTTCAAACTGAACTGAAAATAATGCATCTAAAACTAAACCGGAATGATATAAACAGCCTCCTCATATTTTACTAAGCCAGGATCTCGTCGAAATTGAATTTTGATGATGAAAACAGCGGTGAGAAATGTGTGTATTGAACTTAGGTATTGTGAACCACAATTAGGCTAAATTTATCATTGAAATAGAAAATCCTTTATTTACCATTTATGATGTGATGTGATATTCTTATTTACTCTATGGTGTTGTCATAAAATTAAATAATTTGTAGGGTAAAAAAGTAGTCTGAATCTATGCCTAGCATTGTTTACCTAGCTGTAGTAATATGTCCAAATTACAATACTTTCCTGAAAGAATTTATGCAACTAGGAATTTTAGTTTCAACTCAATCGCACATGAAAAGTATGTGAAATCTCTCTAGTATCTCATAGTAAAATAGAAAGCATAATAAAACAATAAAACAATAAATATTGTAATTAATACAAAAGCAGGTGAATATCCACTATTTGTGAGAAACGAAAAGACATACAGATAGATAAATCTCTCACCTTTCTTTGTCCAACTTTCGCATAAATAAGAAATAGGATATAAATCAAAAGGTAATGCTATACATAATCCATTTAGGTATATTCCATTGGAAATTGCAGGTCATGCAGACTCGTTGTACAAATAAGAAAGCCATGCGGCTCGTTTTTCCTTCACCTTTTTGTCACCTACAAGGTATTTAGAGTCGCAGTGATTTCATCGCGCAAGTGCAGTATGTTTGGCAAACTTGACCAAAATAGGTTTATATTGATACCTTGTGTGTCATATTAATGACTGTTACTGTATTTCGTGAGCTTCATCAACATCTGGACGGCTATTTTCTTTGTTGGTAAAGAACTATTACTGCTACTTTCGTGACAAAGAACCAGTTTCGTGGGGGTTGCTGAAGCCCTTGATTTGAAATTAGGATGATAATGTCCTTGTCAGCATGGACAGTTTGGGTAACTTTTCAGTGCTACGTCAACTTAACAACTCTAAGTTGGCAGACGTACTCGGGAACTTCCATTTGTTCCAAAAGTTTGTTCTGAAAACGTTTTCATTTAGGGATGGGTGAAGTAAACTTGTTTTCCAAGCTAATTGGGTTAAGTTCGATCAGTTTTCAAGAATAATTAAATGAGGGGAGTTACTGACTTTGCAGATTTAGAAACATCACTTCAATATTGCTTCTTTAAAAATTATTTTCATGGTGATACATTTGAAGTCAAACACTAGTCTGTTCATTTCTTCTCCTTGGTTGTTTAGACACTGTACTTATTTAATTCTGAAGACGCAGTAAATTATCTTTAAATGTTCAAATTAACAGCATATCTGGGTTGTCTAGAATGTTTGAGAATAGCCTTTACAGTAAGCTTGAAGTGTGCGTCGGAAAATCCACGCAGACTCTACCTGACCCAGAGAATTGTCATGCTTTGCATGGCTGCTCTTAACAACTGCCATTCCTTTTTATTAACTACTATTTAGGTATTTTCCTCTGTGTTCCAATAGATCACATAAGCTTACACACATTCCAGCAGTATCTGTGTTCCATCTAAGGGTGCAGAAAAACAGGGTTGATATGGCCTCCTTTTTTGCTTGTATACATCCCTTTTTACAGGTTTGAAGTCAATGCTCAGACGCTTGAAACCCAATTGAATTAAACATACAATTGGTGATATATTTCCCAGCATGGCATCCGAGACCTACAGTTTAATAAGGTAACAAACCAGATCACCCTGTTTCTCTGTACCGACCCCTTCAGAAATAGTTTTGAAATGAGACAACTTTTCATTCATCGTTGTTTGTTAAGAAGATCCAATGGTGATAGAATCGAAGCATAAATATGGGGCATATCATCTACTTCCTATTTATTGATGATCACTTTTCTAGACTTAAGAATCAGATCGATATTTTGAAATCAAATAGCAAAGCATATGACCAACACACGTGTACAGACAGATGTGTTTACTGACTGTTGTGAGCTTAAACAGGTGTTGCAGAGCAGAGAGTTTAATATAAAACTCCCTAATGTTAGTAATTATTGAAATTTGGATATATTCCATGCAATAAACCGAGAAGTAACGAGAATACATTGCAAGCTCTTTGCAATAAGCAAGACAATTTTAAATAATTTCGAAATTCTCACAGATCAAGTCATCAAAAGTGAGCAATAGAGGATCAGTATAATTTCTGCTAAACTACTTTACACTATCGTGTTACATTTGTCAATTACACTTCTGCTTTCAAAGGCTGAATGGATAAAATCCTTTTCCTATCTCCATCCTATCACCAGTGGACAGATGTGGCCAAATTCTGTCTTGGTCTGTGGTGCAATGGTTTTTGCTGTTTTGACTTCTTGTGTAATTAAACAAAATATTTTGTTTTTTGTTTTTTCAGAAGAATACTAATTTCTTTAGGACACAGTGAGCAAGCATATCTTCCCATTGCTGAAATAACCAATCATTTTACATATTTTCACTCAGATTTTACTTGGTTTTCAAAAGAAATTGAAATGATAACAGGAAGTGTTGAAATTTCTAACCAATTTTTATGGACTGTGGTGGTGAATGACAAATTGCATGTAAATTATCATTTGCACCACAAAATGAAACGAAATTTGCCTTTAGGAATGAATATTATTTCTATGTCATATTAAATGAAAACATGTAGAACCATTGAGTAGGACAAAGAAATTTGTGTAAGATGCGGCACACTTACATAACCTGGGGTTAAGTTCTGAAACAAATGATATATTTGTATTGGGAATAAGCTGCAGCATTATTCCGCTTCTTCAAGTTAAATATTCTTTTCAATGTAATTTTTCTCCTTCATTTCTTTACACAGAACTTATTTCCCTTCTATGACAGCAAAGTCTGTTGTCTAATTTTTACTCTTTTACATCCATTAATGGTCTGTGCTTTGAATCGTGGCAGCACAATTTTTGCAGAAAATACTTTCGGACAGAAAACATGAAACAAACACTGCACGGTCTAATTTAAAGAGAGTTCAAAACAAGTGTATAAAAGTCAAGAATGTTTTCATATTTACGACGAAACAATGTCCCAAAATTTAAAACTAATCCCAATCCAAATTGATAATTTTCAGCGAATATGAAAACTTAAACGTTTAGTCGGTCGAGGTAAACTACTTCCAACAAAGCCCCCATTGCAAAACTGTTTGAAGGCTTCACAACCAGATTGCTTTCAAATTTGTCCCACTATTAACTCCAATTTTACAAATGGAAAAAAATTCACTTAATTAAATGGGTTCAATGGTTCTGATTTAATGGATAGAAGTTTCCCTTTTTATTTGAAATAAAAGGATCAGATATGGTTTGGAATTTTTTCAGATTTTAATTCCTATTATCTGCTCATTGATTTTATTTTTGAGCAGTCGTTTTATTAAAAATGACACGGTTTCCGACACCAGAAAATTCTCTCCTATTTGAAAGGAAGACAAGAAAAAAAATATGAATGACAGTTTATGTCTGATTATAGATCTAATTTCCTTTCACTCACAAGGGAGGTATGTTTGGAGTCTACTGTAACAATAATTAAATTATTTTACCTGATTACTTGCTATTGTGTCTATTTCATCTTCCCCATAATAACCCTTTGTAACCATAGCAATAATAGGGAGTCTGCCTTTGTAATCTTCTACCAGTTCTGAAGTACTCAGCGAAACCGACGACCATTTAATTGGCTTCTGAAAGGCCATTATGCTTTTTGCTTTGGAGATAGCTTTGTACTTGGAATAATGACTTCGGTGAGGTAGGTGTCTGGCGACCAGTGTACACAAGTGTTAGTGCTTATTTTGTCCAGGTGAACATGGGCAGCCTATTCCTACAGTTATAAAAGATAAGAATTATGATTCGGAAAAAAGATAAGAATTATGATTCGGAAAAGTGTTACAAGTGACAACAAATGTAGGAATCGGATTCTGAAAGAAAATGTGTGATGACAAAACTGATTGCTCATTTTAACATTTGGCATTAAAGTCACATGTAACAACAAAGTGATCAGGCCATTGACTCGAGTGTTTGTGAACCGTTTCAGTGCATATTTTTCTCCTTCCACTGTTTTGGTTAACATCTAATTCCTGATTACCACAAAAACATCCAGCAGATAAAAGAAGTGTTTTGAACCCAATGATGATGTTACAAAGGTCGCAGATTGCGTTGAATTTTCATATTTATTTAAATTTGAGTGAATTTCACAATGTGTTGCTAATCGTTTTGGAAAATGATTTTGTGCCAAATTTATTGACAAGTACTCAAGATATCAGAGGTTGGAATTCAATTACAAACTAGGTTACCATTACCAAAAATTACATTTCCATCATTCATCTGATTCTTACCCACTTGTGTGCACTAACTACTGAAAAACTGTACTAAAGGTAGATTTAAAATAAACTATATCAATTCAATATCAAGAAGGTAAGTAGAAGTTTTGTGGTAAACGTTTTTAACTTTTTGTGGATGAACCTCCAATAGTACAAAGGAAAATGCCTTTTTCGTTTGTTCAAAAACGCTGTCTCAAAATTGTGTATTTTCCAAGATATTAACGCCCAGCTGGTTATTTCCACCCAAATTTTATTAAAGTTGTGAGCTTCTCTAAAACTTATAAAGACGAATGTTTGAAACTGTCAAAATGTACATAAAAATGTGATCGAGAACAGAATTTAATAGCTATGTAATTACACAACATTTTGGAGATGAGGACTCCTCCTCTAAGGATCCTGGCTCCGTTTCGCGCTTCGACCAGCATAAAAACTTGGGTTTTATCACGGGCTGAATTAAATAAGAATACTGCCCGGGCATATTTAAAGTCAATGTATTTTTTACTGAAGCGTAGTAATAAAAAATACGAGACATTATAGCAAGAAGACCTGCAAGCAGCATATTGAATTTGATCAAGCTTCATTTACGACAACATTATGTTATTTCAAAATGTGACAGCAGATTTTACAAAAGTACCTTGCTTTGGCTTCGACATAATACAAACGAGATAGGACACTCACGTATTCCATGACCCGCGTTCATATCAGGACTTTCCCAAAGTTCTCCTTTTGGGGGGGGGGGCTCTTTGGAACATTTCCGAAAGTTCTCCAGAGGGGGAGAGGAGGATTTCTTCAGAACTTTTCTGAAAGTTCTTCAGAGGGGTGGGGTTTCTTCTGAACATTTCAGAAAGTTCTCCATATCCAAAAGTTCTCCAGGTAGGGGGTTCTTCATTTCTTCAGAACATTTCCGAAAGTTGTCCATTTCCAAAAGTTCTCCAGGGGGTGGGGGTTCTTTGGAGAATTAAAAAATGACACCAGATGTCACTTCCTGAAGAAACCCCCTCACAGAATTATGGGTGATTTTGACAACATTTCATCCTACAGTGATTTTGTCCTACAGCTGAACCAGCGTTTGCCTCACAGCAGTCTCCTCCCGGAGACTAATGAATAGTCGGCATGTACGAACGCCATGAGAGTGGGAAACAAATTCAGTCGAGTCCGTCCTGTGTCCATGTGAACAATACGAATGGCTACTGGAGAGCTCACTGATCAAAACTTACTTTCATTACGTTTCCTAAACTGATCAGGTCCAGGAATGTTCGTGTTTGTTTTGTAGTTTGGTGTCTTGATGGGAACCTTGAATTTATGCTAATTTTACAGAAAATTATTTTCTGGAAAAGGAAACAGAGTATTATGCAAGAAGAAACCTGTTCAGATGCGAACTTAGGGGTCCATTTCTTGTAGCCATTGTTACTAACAAGATGTCTTCTTCTGCTGTATAGTTACATAACTGAGTAAATAAATATAAAGAAACTGTCAAAAAGATAAAGCACAAAACTGATTCTATGCACCAGTTGTGTCTCTGCATGCAACATAGATCGTTTTCTCCCTTGAAGGAGGTGAACAGCACGATACAGAACAAATATGCTAAGAATTTTACATTTCAACTCAAAACTGCAAACCAAGTGAAGGTAAGCCTATCAACTGTATTTGTACCTCTTTGCTGGGATTTAATGAAAACTTAACCAATGGCCTGCATACTCTGGAAACTTTCAAACTTGTTTCTTACTGACACACCTTCCATTTGATTTTTCTTTCTCACTCTTAGATGGACAATACTGCAGCATCAACTCCTGTAAGAAGACCAATCTTTCAACCATAATCCATTGTAGCGAGGACTCCATTGTGGTAAAAATTTACGCAGGAGTAAGCATTCTGAAGTGTTTTCAAGGCCGCACAGGCTTGATCTGGAGAATCAAGTATTGTCCGAAACATGTACCTTACTGAATTAAAACTTTATATATTGTGATCAGAAAAATAAACTGTAAAACAGATCACATGTACTCTGCAAAAATCACGAAGTACTGCGTGGTTTAAAAAGATTTATTCCAGAAAATAAACTTATGACTGAACTGTCTTTGTTGACAGCCACTTGAATTCAGGCAGATGGTCTTTTGGCTTCAGTGTCCATCAGGTTTAATTATCAACAATGATATAGTAAGTAAGTGATGTTGCTCTACTCTTGTCATAAGTTACATTGGGTTAGTCGTTACACATGTCCGATACAAATAATGTCATATTTGTAACTATATATAACTATATGTAACTAATTATTCCTATTGTACTGAGATAAAACGTTAAATCCTGATAAAAATTGACACATTTCTTGCATTCCTTTAGCCTTGAGCTTTTAACCTGCAAAAACATCAGCCTAAGGCGCTAAATTATATACATCCTACATTCGGTAAACAAATTGTAATTACCCAGTTTTACTCTGAATAAATTAGTCACGAAATTATCTTTTTACCATAACTTTAACACATAAAAAGTCATTTTCAGGAGCACCGTATTAGAAGTAAACATGTAGAAACAGTATGCCCCATATGAAAAATACCTCACATTGAATAGAATCACGGTTCAGAAAATGTCATAAATTTTGACTAAGAGTCCATGTCACAATGAAGACCTCTTTGTTGCATGTATTGTGGATTATTTACCAGGTTTATTTTCTGAGTGGAATGATCTCAAATACACACTACTGGCACCTATGGCCAGACTCTGTGAGTCTGACTACATGATTCCAGAAATGAGTAGGCACTAGCTTCTTGGTGCTTCACACAGTAGTCCTTGTTCTGCCTAATGGCATGTCCTCAATGTATAACACGCAGCCAGGGTGGTTGATTTCTGATCTGACTACTATTGTAATGTGTGTACCTCAATCAGGGAGGTATTCTCTGACATTGGGTGAAAAGATACTCAGATTATTTAGCTTAATTGATCAAGTTCTTGAGGGCCCCTCCAGGAGCCTAGAATATTTTGATGGCATGGTTCACTGGGCATACTACAGCCATGGAGGTCCTAACAAGATGGATGATGGTCAATTGGAAACTGATCCCAAGTCCAGGAGGACTTGAGTATATTTAAGTGGAGAATACATTCAGTTAAATAATCTCAAGGATAACAATTTGTCTGTGCATGCACTACATCACAATTCTAAATATCAAATAAAGGTAAAAATTTAGGACATTTTCTGAGTGTACATGAACCGTGATTCTATTCACTGCAAGGTATTTTTTTGCAAAATAGTCTAAATTTTCAGCCATCGTTTTCTGCGCATGTGACTCGATAGCTTGTGGCTTGGCTGCTGGTATACAAATTAAAATTTCCCTAATGCAGCACGCATACATCTTTTTAACTGGGCTATTCAAAATGCTTTTGGTGCCACATAACGTTCTAAAATACACCGGTATTCTAAAACCGAAACCGACAAAAATCCAAACAACCCACAAAATTGGTCTAACGTAATGTGAGTAATTTTCAACATTCTGGTTTTGTTGAGTGTTTCGAAGAAATCAATAGGGCGCTGTTATATGTAGTTAATCTTAATTTTCTGGGGAGCCTATGTTCTTCGAAGGCGGTGGATGAGACCCATGTATACCTGAATGCTTAAGTGTAAAGAGGTCACTCTGCCTGAATTTTGATTTAGTGATGGGGGAGACCTGCACCTGGATGTTTACATACAAGATATCACCTTATATTTTGTTATCACTGGTTGAATTAAATGTGAGACATTTATGAGACATGAATGTTGGTTGTTGGTAGGTCGATTGACTTTTTCCAATTAAACATGTAGGCATGGATACCTACTGTCAACATTCAGATGTGACAACATTTTTGCACTAAACATTTATGTGCGAGGTCCACACCACTTGCAGCCAACATTCATGTGTGGTGACTTTTTTGTGTCTAAACTTTCAAGTGTGTGTCTTCACCACTACTAGCAACCAACATTGAGGCATGGTGATCTTTGGGTGATCTGTGGGTCCATGGGGTAATTGAGGTGTCAGGCAGCATTGAGGTATAAGGTGACATTGAGGCATGGATCTCCGCCACCTGTAGTAACCAACATTCAGGCATGGTAACCTTTTTTGCACACAAACATTGAGGTGTGGTCACAGATCACTACTAGTAAGCCACATTGAGGTATGGACAAACACTGAGGTGTGGCTAACATTGAGGCATGGGTAACACTGAGGCCTTGTTACTAACTTTTACTTAAACATTGAGGGCACCATTGGGTCCACACCAACCCTTTTTTACTTAAACATCAAAGCATATCTCCTCACTACCCACACTAACCAACACTGAGACATGAACAACAATGAGGCATGGTAACCTTAATGTGTGACAAACATTTCATTGTTTGTCACATTTATTTTCAAAGAGTCTCATTTATTGTATGAATGCCAGGGGTTTAAACGTTTGCAAACTGTGGAAGTGTGATCTTAGATCCCTTGACAACCTATCTTGGCTTGTACCTCCATAGCAACCACAGGTTCCAGCCCCTTGTGACATCTTTTAGACATCACAAGAGAGTAGAGTTGAAGCCATCTACTACTTAAAGGCTACAGTACTCATACATGTGCATGCCCTCTGGCAGTACATGCAGTTTAGCATAATTCTGGAGGTATAAAAAGATTAATCGACACTACTCAAAGTCACTTGCTCATTTGACATTGGGCTGAATGGAACTTCTTTGAACTAAACCATGACTTCTCTCCTGAGCACTGGTCTCAGTGCTGTAATGAACCTATCAAAGAATATCAATTTCTGAGTTCTCCTTAAGTAAAGGCTTGGAGAGTGCCATTTCACCCTCTAATTAATTTTGTTCCTCTGGACACATCCTGTGCTTAGTGACTCTGTGACAGGTAGAGTAGTCAAGGGTTAGACCCACCGAATGAGGGCTGTGAGGCAGAGCCCACCCAAAAACTAAAACAGGATTCTGGAGAATAACAACGTGTATCCCTTAAGTACACTATGGTTTGTCGTATCTTTCCTTTTTAGGCCTTCAATTACACTCATCAGTCAATTAAAGAAAGCTTGATTTATGACTGTTCTGTGGATATTGTCACAAACGATAAATTCCTTTGAAACTGAGAATGTAACTTTTCTTGTAAAAAGAAAAGTGTAGCATCTTGTTAAAAGATCTTATTCACATGTACCACAAAGAATAACAACCATTTATTATGTGCAAGTGTTTGGCTGTAGGCTGCGTGATTAATAGACATTTTTAACACTTTTAGAATATGGTTCGTCCACAGGGATAGGAATCATGTAACGACTTGCATGGCAACGGTTTTGAAGTTCTTCAAACTGCACATGCCAACAATAGATGAGTGATGCCTAATTTTTTCACAGCATACAACACCATAATAGCTAAAAGCTTATAGAATTCATGGAAAACATTTAGAATCTAGTCAGTTCACAATTCAACTAAGAAACATGATAAGGTATTACGTGATCTTGGGTGGTGTACAGGAGAAAGGAAACAAAGACTGCATTGTATTGTGAAATAACATGTCTTTTGCCCGGTGATGCTGAAGAAATGAGTGGATATTTTGTCATCTTTTAGGAAATTTTTTGTGCTTTGCCCTCGATGAATTTTCCCATGTTGGCTAGTGAAAACTTGTTTCATTCCTTGTTGATACTATGTAATGGACAGCAGATCAGCAGTTTCAACAGATGGGGATCCGGTTTTCAAAACTAATGGGTATATTTGAACAAACATATTTAACATGAGACGTTTTGCAGCAAGAAACAGAGGACTATGGAAAACCAATGAAGATGCAAAAACTTTTGTATTTTTAAAGAAAAACAAAATAGCTAAGCCTTCGCATAGTCACAGATGGTGACATGTTCAATTTTACCAGGCCTTCATCGTGCTCAGAATCATTTAGCTTGGAAGTTCATGTAGCAACAGGCCCAGCTAAAGAACCGAGGACTCAGTGATTGATTAGACGTGTCTGTTTTGGGGTTAGAAATTCTCTTTAAATTGAGATTCATCCAAAAACGTATACGCCTCTGTATTTTAGATTTACATGCAGAGAAA
This sequence comes from Haplosyllis leylae, assembly GCA_038406175.1. Taxonomy (NCBI): domain Eukaryota; kingdom Metazoa; phylum Annelida; class Polychaeta; order Phyllodocida; family Syllidae; genus Haplosyllis; species Haplosyllis leylae. The sequence goes on along the minus strand of JBCAUG010538184.1, from coordinate 2,783 downwards.
CGCAGACAGCAAGAGAGATGGAAACACCGCAACCAGAAAGGCAAAGAAAGACGTTGATATAAGAACAATAGAAATTGTACGGTACACTAGCATTCGCAGGGCAAATCACCATTGAAAGGTTCACAATGCACACTTCTTTGCCTTTCAAGTTAGCTTCTCCAAGTATTTGACTTGTAAGTACCGCCACGATGAAAACAAGATACATTATAAACGTTAGACGTTAGACAGACGAGGAAGCCTGTTGCGATTCAGGAACAAGTTGCAATTAAATGAAAACTACAATTTAAAAGGTTAGCTTCAATCTATAGCTTCACAACTATTCAGAAGAGACTATTTTGAGTTGGAACAACTTCCAAACAGCCCGGTGGTTCTTCAAGGTTTCAGAGATATTTACACCAACGTGAAGTGAAAAATTCATCTGCCCACACGTTAATTTTGTGCTGCTATCTTCCAACATGTTCTACACTTTACATGGAAATAACACGACCACCACCATAATTTATACAAATAAATGATTCTCTACTCCTTTTTATCCACTGAACAAAATGGCATGACCCAACCTAATACCACTGTCTCCGTTGGAATTGGATGTACTTTATTTGTATTACAAGAGGCCACTTTTTTATTTAACAGCACCAATGCTTCTTGGTATGAAGCTAATACCATACAAGGAACTGGCTTGTTTGCTTTCACAATAAATCTGATTGCAGAGTGAATTAGCGATCCCTTACATGTAAAATTTTGAACTCTGTGAAATTTAAAATATTCAATTATGTTTCGCCCGTTTGGAAATATTTATGATTCCTTTTTCTAATTTTTTGTCACTAGGCAAGTCTTAGTGTAAATATTCTAAGAATTCAACCCATTTGATACTGAAATCCATGTCATAGTGATGGTTTAAAGTGCTAACTGATGAACATGTTTTGTAGTTTTTGGAGCAACTACATATTTAAAGCTGACAAAAAGTTTAAGTCAGAGCCAGACTAATGACCAATATGGTGACCACCAGTACTGCTTAGGGTAACATTTGTATACAAATAGAGTCTACCCTATAAAATATAATTGAAGTTTGAGTGATGATGTACTCTTCGAAACGTTCAAAAGATCACAGGAATTGAGTAAGCATGACAGAAGCTGGCAATTAGATTTTATGCATAGCAAACATTGATAGTCGTTGAGGTCAAGGAATGAATGTGAAAATACGATGAATTTTTCTTTTGAGATTAATTGAAATGGAAACCAAATAATTTTTTCTCGTTCTCCTAAAATTTGATTCACTATCCTATGTGCTTAGTTAGAGTCCTTTAGTTCAATTAGCTATTGTTGTCTCGTAGGAGCTACTTAGAAAGTTCATTTGAAGCAAACTAAAAGTCAAAATAATGTCTACTTACGTGACACCAATTAATGAAACAGTTTTTCGCATTTTAATTCTTAGCTACTGTTATTTTTTTTAAAGAAATTCCTTTCTTTAGACATGCATTGCATTGGACGTCTTACTGGTTCAAAATCGAAGTACTAGAAATGGACTTGAGGTTTTCGACGGTTTGATTCAAGCATAGAGATGCATCAGACCGTCACGGATTTGATGGATCTCTGTGGATTCAAGCTATTTGATGCTTCAGTGTCCGTCAACAGTTGTCCTCAGTAAGTCATAAATTATATTGAGTCTGATTTGTGTCAAAGGTCCCAATCGAAGTACTTTTTTGAAACGACGTTCAATGTGAAAAGGAATGTGCACAGCTACGAGGTATACTAACACGGACTCTCTCTTTTTGTTCTCCCCAGGGAGACTGTCTGTGATGCATGCAGCCACAACTGGCAGAAGAAAAATGTTGTCAAAACTTTTTAGTTCACCCTAAACTCTCAACAGATGCCTCACACACCACCAAGGGCAGTAGCCCTGGGAATTTGGGATTTAGGTTGGTTTTGGACTCAGGAACAAAAGTTGAAAAATGCACCTGTCCCCCTTGAAAATATGGAGATTTGGAATTTAGGCAGTTTTAGGGCTCAGAAATAAAAGTTGAAAAACCTGCTTGCCCCCTGAAACAAGAAAGTCCTCCTGCATGACTGATAGAGGTGTACTACCTGCAGCATATCCTGTCGGTGGTATGTCCTGTCTGGGGAGGTACTCAGTCCTGATCCTGTCTAGGGAGTACCCTGTCCTGGTCCTGTCCAGGGGTACCCTGTCCTAGGACTTGACTTGGGTACCTCTCTAGCATCATGAATGACTTGGGTAACCCTCCTTCCCCCAGTAGGACCTGGGACAGGACTTTGGGCAGGACCAGCGATGGGACTAGAGGTACCCCCTCTCCCAACAGGTCCTGCGGTAGGACTTTGGGCAGGACCAGTAACAGAACTAGGGGTACCCCCTCACCCCCGAGGAAAGGACCTGTGACCAGAGGCTGGGGGTACCTGAGGAAAGGACCTGGAACCAGAGACCAGAGGTATCCCCTGTTCCCCGAGTGAACAAACAAACTGAAAACATTACCTTCCCTCATACTTTGTACATGGGAGGTAAATATGGGAGTTTGGAATTTAGGCAGTTTCAGACACAGGAGAGGGACCTATTGCAGAGACTATGCTGTATACTATGCACAAGTGCACAATTTCTCAGTGAATGTTAAAAAAGGGTCCCAGTGCTGTAATCTAGTCACATGATTCATATCATGTCACAAAAAACTGATGTGATTGATCATGCTGCACTGGTGTTCCATTTTTTTAACCTTTACTCCAAAAGTCTGTACCTTCATCATTACAAGACTGTGAACCTTTGCTCAGCTCAG
>JBCAUG010538073.1:0-14845 GCA_038406175.1 Haplosyllis leylae | reverse complement strand
CTGGTCGGCTGGGGCATGGTATATATACAAGGTCACGCAGTGGCCTTGGCCTTGGTCGGGAGGGACTCCGACAGGTATCAGAAGTAAATTTTCACAACCAATGAGCCTCCATACAACAGGTGGTGGATAAAGCAAAATGGCCAAATCCATTTTGACAGTTCATCCTTACAAAGCAGTAAAGGAAGCAACAAACTCAGCTTAGCTGTGGAAAAAAGAAGACTCTTTGACTCTCTAATTTAATGCCAATATTGAATTTCATGTCCTCGTAATAAAATATGTCACCGCGTAAAAGGAAAGAACTGGTAACGGTACGATAATAAACATCCCGCTGATGTGGCAGATGTACGCCAATTATAAAACAATTATATCGGGTCAATTGTGTAAAACGAGCAGATGCAGTCGTACTGAAGGCATTTTAGTTATGAATAATGTCCATAACTGAGGGCACAACCAACATACATTTAAAACTAAGAAGATCCATGGAGAAAAAAGAAGTCGTCTATGAGAGGAATGACTCACTGTGTTACATACTTAGTTTACCTTTCATTTCATTTCCGTGATTTTAAACTGCTCTAATAATTGAGGGTGATTTTAACTGCAGTATTTCAGCATAAATGTTGGAAACTTAAAATTAAATTAGAATACCTCTATTCAAATGCAGCAACATAATAAAATATACAATGAAAATGCACAATAATAAATGCTAAATTATCATTATGTCGAGGCATATTTCCTAGAACTCTTCACATGTGTCTGCAAATCCAATCACGTTCCAGAAAGTTGACATGTATCACCTACTACAGACCTCCAATACAAACATCAAACAACGGCACCACAAATACCACAACACTTAAACAACGCCAAGCATCACAAAAACTTTGTAAATTATGCAAATGCATGTATCTAAACGGATTATACTCTTATTTCTAAGGTCAGAGAAGAGCGAACAGATCAAATTAGCGCTGAATATAAATCAGTACAGAGGTATTGGGATACTATTGTAGTACATTGTTCTCCATGATTCTCCATTAAAATTTTTTAACTCTTAACACCTACTTTCCGATAGTTTTTACCTTCAAGGAAATTCATGAAGCTTACACTAATTGGCATATTACCTTGAGGCCCAAGTGATATAGTAAGCGAACAATAAATAATTTAGGCATTTTCAAAATACAGCTGTTCTCTGCCATGGATGGTACAAGCATCACTAAAACGCAAAGGTGACAATGAATTGCGCTGTAAAGAACAGACTGAATATGACATTAACCAGTCACAGTCGTCCTCGACTTGAGGACACTAATACTTTCCACCCAAGATATCATAGCAATAGTATTTTGCCGCGGTTGTCCTATTTTAATACATAATTCCTTCAAACACTTTTGCATACATTAGTCCATGTACTATCAGTACAATTATTTCAGGCAAAGTGCTGCTTTTCCTAATTTTTTACCCTAAAGTTTGATATTTCGTGACAACTTTTGTGACTAAAGAAATAGTTTAGGAAAGGAGGTCTAAAGTTGACCTTAGCTTGTTGAATATGGGTCACTCAGTGTTATGAATGTTTTGTGTACCAGGTTGTCGGTACTGAAGGTATCCATGACAATATGCTTGTTTAAATTCTTTTCAACGGTAAAGAATTTTCAATTATTTACGTAAGTATTTTTAACCATTTCAGCATCTTAAACTGTCTTGTGAAAATAACTCAAGAGTTCTGTCATGATCCGGAAATGCTGGCAACATTTACCAGAACATCATAAAACCGCCAAGCTCAGGTTATCGTCAGCTGCACAGAGAAGGTAATTAAGAGTCGCCAGTAGAACATAAGTAATTTCAAGGAATGCCACAGTCTCCACAGGTTGACATTTAGCCATTTGAATGGTAAAGTAAAATCACAGGCAAACGAAAACGAGATAAACTTGTAAAAGTCAGGCCCCATGGGTCACATATCCATACATTCTCGCGTACTTACTGGGCTTATCGATACTTTTTGGATGTTTTACCGTCTTTAACGTTCCATTGATGGGAATTATTGTACAAAAAGATGTTATCAAGACTGGTTTCCCTTTCAGATACAGGTGCCTTCTTTACTAACTAGATCCAATATTTGCTGAACACAAATTTTAGCAACAGAGCAACAGGGTTACCTGTGTTAGTACTGTCACCGTGAGTCACTTATTCTAATTCTTGTGACCATTCTGTTTTCTTATATTTCTTTGTAGATATGCAGGCTTTTTAACATGCGGTGTGCTGTAAGATAATATTTTCAGTAATGTCTGTCTCTTCGGTCTAACTTTTGAACTGCTTAAGCTACTAATTTGTCCAAGATTCCAAAAATATGTTCCACTTATATTTGTCTCATTGCCTTTCTTGTACATGTGTGCAAGTTGCACGGAGACCTATAAATATCAAGTAAATTATAAATGTTAGGTAAAGATTAAGGTCAGATTGGCATAAAATGTCAGATTTCACCATTTTCTTCAGATGTGTTTATACTAAAATTTCCACCGGTCAAGGTCATCATTAATGTAAAGGTGAAGGCAATGTCAAATCGTAAACATTATATTTTCTATTTACTCCATTGATAACTCCGATTGTCTGTAATCTTCTACTGATTCTTCTCGGTTGTTCTCGTCATAAACTCCTGTCTGGTTAATAGGCAGCAAAGATTCTTTTTTCTCAACATATTATACGAATTGCAACGCAAAATGAACCCTTTCCTCAACCTTGCATCCAGGTCATACGATTGTCCTGACCAGCACAGTAAGATACATAGTTCCTCAAATTCTTTCGCTTTTTGCACGCAAGACAATCCATAATGTCTGTAGTTCAAAGAACAAGGTGACCATCGTTCTCCCGTGATACATCGTTTGTACCATAAAGACAAATGAGGACGTTTTCAATTTAGGCACTTTGCTGTGTTCAGATAGGAGTAATTACCTGGTACTATATGTTATGCTATGTTATTAGTCTCACGTTGATGAGATACAATGTAATTCGTAATTCGACAGTTTCACACGAAATTTAAATTGTCTGCGAAGACAGGTGCTGCGCCTGATTTGTTTTTATATCATTTCTTTTAATTTAAATAATAACTTTCACTCGGGTTCTACGTTCATTAATTTCATTGACAGAGCTTCACTTCAGGAAATATGTACGGAAAGCAAAGCTTTTCTCCCGTTTGTCATTTTAATGAACTCTTGTAAAACTCTCCTTAATCGGCGAAATTTTTGCTTCAATTTATCACTCAAGAACTAATGGAGTGAGGCCAAAAATTCAACTTGGACATGGCCAACTTGTGTATTAAACAGACACTGACTCGACCTAAAATACAAAGTTATCAATTTAGCATGTATTAAGGTATTTTGGCAGGCAGACGTATCAGCCATAATGAGCTTTTAAGACTGGGGAATGAATGAATGAGGGCTTGTATGAGACTTCAAACCTCAAAATGGTCAATGATCAAGGAGCCTGGCAACAACATATAAGTCTCCATGAAAGAAATATATACTAGACCAAGGTGCATTGCCTTAAAGTACATACCAGTTAAAGAACTCAATGTGGGCTTCTCAGTCATGAAATCAAATCGGGAGATACACTCAATCTCTTTTTTTTTCTTTCCTTGAATATCTATAAATAGTTCTTTCTTTCGTGACATGTGTGGGCCCTTTGGACACAGCATGTTGTGCTAAAATATTTCCCTTGTCTACATCACTTACACTTCTTGTACATAATTTAGCCTGCATGCAAAATGAAAAAGGATCCTAAATTATGTTGATACAACTCCTAAATATTACTCAAAGAATTTCCATCATTTAAATGTCATGCCTGGAAGCATATTTTCGACTTGAACTAGATCAATTCTTACATTTCAAAGTCAATAACAAACTGTCCAATGATAATGAATGTGCTATGATACATTAAGGCTTAATTTCTTAACTTGATCCACCAGGTTTACGTGTTAATCCTATCTATCAATGTTCTTTTAACTTCTAAGATCATCTATACAAACAGACTATCCATCTTGCACGCCCCCTTCTTAGCTCACACAGCTGACAACTTACAGCCCACTTCAAGGGACACGAAAGTTCCTTAAACCTATTTCTCCATACTAGAAATAAGATAAACATGTCAAAAATTCCCCATTACTTCAAATATATTATCCCATTTTATACAGACATGTCAAAAAGACAACAAAGAAGCCATAGATGTTTAGGATTTGGGGAAATTTTGTGTTTAACGTTTTAGAATGATTAGTCTTTAACTAAAGGCTTCTGAAAAGTCTACCTTCAAAGCATGACTCATGGTAGAAAACTCTTGTTGAATACTGGGCTTTGGGGCTCAATGCAAAATACGACGTATCTCTGCTAAATGGTGACTTCAATACCAATGAAGATTTGGAGGGATGATCAATAAAACACTAATAGTAATCAGATTATTGAAGTAAGTTTGTTTTCCACGATTATAATCCAGTCTTAGCAGTAACACAGGTCGGATTCAGTTTTTAGTTCTGATTAATTGCCAAGCAATGAAGTTCTGACTTATTAAAATACCACTTTTTTAAGAAGTACTGATGTTTAAAATTTTAAACTGAACAATATTTGTGCAAATTACATGAAAATAATATGTTTCATACATGTATTTGCCACCAAATTGTCTATTTTTCATTCAACTTTTATTTGTTTGGGGGGAAAGTGTGCAGTAAGAGATGTAAAAGGTCGTACTGGTAACTGAGGAACTCATTCCTGACCAGCCCTTCCTTTCTGATCCTTCATAGCTGGTTCTTCCTTGGGGTCCCCTTCCTATATGATCCTTCCCACTGGAAGAGGAGGCCAGACAGACAGACAGAACTGAAAACATTACCTCCCTCGCAACATGTACGTTGTCGGTAAAAATAATGCGTTTTGATATGTTAAAAATTCCCAAAAATTTGAACATATGACAACATGTATATAAATCTTTGTACGAGATTAGCCCAAAGAACATCAACACCGGTAGACCACATTTACCATTGCTACACACATGTACCAACTGCCACTGGACATCAAAGCCCAGTCAAAACTGACTTCCAGGTTTAAAAGTCACAATATAGGTTGTTAAAAATATTTAAGGATCTGACATGTCCTAGAGGAGTCACAGTTCGTGATTTCCATTGGAATATTAAATTGATTGGAAGAAAAGTTTACACACATGCATGCTTTTAACATACCGCTGATTTACATGACATTTCACTCCTGCACAACACCGCGAATCAATCTCGGAGGGTGATTTTGAATACGTTTTTGCGTTTGTGGAAAAGATATTCTAAACGTTTTCAAAGCACTTGTATGTGGTCAATATTTAGTTAAGCGTAAAGGTTTTTAGTATACAGTGGCACTGGTCAATATTTTATCAGTATCATCCGACAAAACACTTGTGCGAATATGTTTGGGCGACTGTAAGCAGCAGACAAACGTACGATACATACACGACAAAGAACACGTTGTCGGCGGTGAACTGAAGTTTGATCAACACACCAAGATTTAAATTCTGTAAACGTCTGGAGTACCAGCAGCGCTATCATGAATTAACTTAATTCGGAGATTTTTCCCGTATTTGTACAAGCCTTCGTTATCTGAAGCAAGTTCAAGAACTTTTCTATTTATTGCAATTTCTGTTAATTTGATGTTCAAGTTAATGAGAAGGTGTATCATTTTGATGATAAGGAGATAAGTATTGCACTAAAAATTTACGCCACTTCTATTTTCAGTGTCCCTCCAAATTTTTTTTCTTCAAAATTGAAATAGATTCGGCAATTTATATCACTTTTTTTCGAAAACAAATTATTTAAAAGCCCGTCCAAAAATTGGTGTCAGTCTTTCAGATACAAAGAGACCATGTCATGAAAATCAAGTATCTTTCTTATTCACTAAACTTACTACCAACAAGACTGCCTTTTAGTCGAAGGCATACCATCCGTGTAACAAACAGACCACAAAAACATTTACAAATGGACAGAAAATTGATTTCCTTTCACTTGACCTTGATACTAAGTAACCTTGACCTTCAGATGACCTTGACCTATTGAGTAAGTTCTTGTGGAATACAATCATACAGAAACAACAGTAAAAATATGTCAGTTTTCATTTGACCTTAACTCAATGACATTGATACTTAAAACTTGACCCAGATATGGTCAAAATGTATCTGCATACTGTAGTTGTAGTGCCTCAAAAGTTATAACCTGAACAGACAGACCCAACTGAAATTACTACCAATCGGCATACGTGAATGGTAACAATAAATCCTTGGTGCTTTCATTTTCACTGAAGATTTCATTTTCAATGTAAGATGATTATGAAGTCTTAAATCACACCAAGGAATACCTAGACGTTGGTTTATAAATAACATGAAGTGACAGAGCCATACAGTTCAGTTTGACCATGAATCAAAGCAGAAACGTTCACCTGACAAAAAGCCATAAAATACTAAGGCTACCTCAAAAGTCAAATAAAATAACTTTACGATACGAATACAGGCTCTTTCCAGATTTTTTAATAGATAAGTGTGACAAACAATTTTACCATCAACATAAATCCTAAGGATTTGTATGCGTTTCTCTGTTTAGTTTTCAAAGCCAAGTTAAAACACTGCAGTTAGTACTATTCTTTTATTCACACATGAGCACAGGAAAAGTACAAAAAGACAACCAATATTGACAAACGCATTTGAATATGGATGAGCAAATTGAAATCTGTAAAAGTGGGTTTGGGTTTGTGACCCAATCACACAATCTTTGTGTTAAGGACAATGGACACAAAAGGATCATACGGTCGTATTGATAATGTTCTCGAAGACACGTTCAAGATTCTCAGCAATGGACTTTTGATAAGATGCACAAAGTGTTCAGGGTTGTCTCAGATGAGCACTCTGCATGCAAGAATGTGGCATTAAAATTCACCTGTCCGATTTTTGTTGAAAACCAGACACAATGTTATTTGAGAGATAATTGGCAATTTTGAAACTGAGTTTGCTATAAATTGTTGGACTAGTTAAAAAATCTTCTAAAGACGTTTTCTGTTGATCTGTGTATTATCCCACTACGGTGAGCCATATGGAAGAGTTTTTCTTAACAAAGTCTCTAAAAGTGCACAAATACTTTCTTTGAACTCCATGGTGGCCTTTTAAATATTAAAATAAATATTACAGCTTAACTAATTGCAATTGCCAGGGGTATTTCTGGTTAAATTAAAGAAATAACTGTATCAAACTCACATTGATTTACAAATGTTTCTTTTGAATGATAAAGATTTTATAAGACTTAAATTTATATCCTGATCATGCATACGCTTTCACTTCATTTCGACAAAAATGGGTGTAATACGGTAAATATTATTTACCCAATTCTGATGGAACATTGAGAATTATATTTCCTGTTTCAATGAGGATGCACAAATAACACATGAAATTGTGAATATGAAATTCAAATGTTGTCAACATTATTTAAGAATAGGATTCCATCTTTCTGATTCTGAACAAAATTCTTCACAAACAAAATCTTGTAGCACTTTAAAAGAGAATTGTATGGAAGCTGGTACGACACGGGTTCCTTTCTGTAAATTGAAGCTGCTTCTCAAATGGTTGCAGTTTATTTATCTTTACACTTATTGTACCCAGCATATCATTTAATACACCAACGCCGTTACAGGAATTTAACCAAATAGGGCGGCGTGATAATTGCATCTGTCAGGCCAATTAATGTAGTGTTCCTAGTTTTCTTTTTATATCTGATTGCCGTCCGCGTACGTATTACGAAGAGAGGTAATGTTTTCACTGGTGTCTGTCTGTTTACGGGGGCTGGAGTATCCCCTAGGACAGGGGGTACCTCCGGACAGGACATAAGGGTACCCCTGCCTCCCCCCAGACAGGACAGGGGCACCTCTCGCCTTACTCTGCCCCCGGACAGGTGGTGGGGGACCCCCACCCATTGGACAGGACAGAGGGTACCCTTTCCCATCACCCTGGCCCCTGGACAGCATGTGGAGAACCCACTGCCGCCTGGACAGGACAGGGGGTACCCCTTGCTCCACCTGCCCCTCTAGACAGGATGTGGGGTATCCACTACCCGCTGGACAGGACAGGGTACCCCCCCCCCCCAAGGAAAGGAGTTCCCCTGACAGGACAGGGGGTACCCGTAGTCCTGCCCCCAAGAAGACAGAAGAAACCTCCGCCACTGACCCCCACCCCATCCCTTGAACAGGGCAGGGCGTATCCCCCTCCCCAAAGTGGACAGGCTAAGCCGCCGGTGGTACGCCTCTTGAAGTCATGCGGGAGGACTTTCTTGTTGCATTCTTGATTGAATTTCATTTATTACCATCTGCGTATGCAGGTGGGTAATAATTTCAGTTTGGTCAGTCTGTGTGTGTGTCTGTCTGTCTGTCTGCCTGTCTGCCTTTTCAGCCTGTAACGTTTGGACCGCTACAGCTGGGAACCTCATTTTCAGTATACAGATACACTTTGAATATATCTTGATCAAGTTTGAGTGTCAAGGTCATTGGGCCCAGGTCAAGGTCAAATGATAATATCATAATATACCTAACCTTTACATCTGAATGCTTGCTTTCCACTAAAATGTACATGTACCCTTGAAAAAATTATCTATTTATTCATTGAGTAAGAAGTCCCAAATCTCTTTGCTGGGCAAAATGAAAGTAAGTTGTAGGAAATAATCTAAAATATGCAGAAACGCTGAAATCTTGATTGCCTAGGGCTTATCTGCACCCCCCCCCCCAAAAAGGTAGAAAACTGACTACATACCCTGAAATCTCAACTTGGGGGGTTATCCATAACATTCAGGAAACTTTAATATTTAATTCTAGAATTTGTCCACGGATAGATATTACGCCATTGGACAGACGGAGCAAAAATAGATAGAAATGGGTGTGCCCACTTGCTTCTATCCATTGCTAGAAGTCGTCCATATTGTTTACACAGTGTGGCGAATTCATTTCTCAAATCTAAAAATGCTTCAGGTAAAATGTTCTTGGTTTGTGAACAAGTAAAAGTCAAATCTGCCTTATTCTGTAGGTAGTGACCGTTTTGTACTTTGTGGGAATAACCGCTGAGTTCAGTGAAATTCACCCAAAAAACCATTGGTGTATATTGTGCCCCAAGAAGTGAACCGTGTCTGCATGTACGTTTACAATTTACACAGGCTTAACAGTTGCATCACAATTCTTCGTTTTCAAGGGACAAACCAGTGTGAAGATGAACTAAGTCCAAATATTATTTCTTTTTCTCATGCGACTGAAGACTTGCTTCCATGGCTTCCCTGGATATGTAACTGATATTAACCTGTTCACCCTCCTTCAGAAGAAATCTTTTCAAACTGATAATCTAAATATTATAAAATACTCCATGAGAATGGTATTCAAATTTGCTTTACGTCTTAGCAACATACATCAAATAATATGAAGTGCAATGTAATAAGTGGGCCTCACGACAAAACATTCATGAATCTAAGTTTTTGCGCCGATCATCATCAACAGGAATAAATCCAACACAAATTTTTACGTGCGCTAAGCAGCTTATGTTTTACTTGATTTTAATTTCCAATATAAGTTCATAAATACTGGCATTGATGCTTAACGTTCCATTACGAACGGTGAAATGTTTGGTTCCGCCATACAGTTTGACCTTTCAGATTATCGCTTTTCGACTTTAACAAGAAACAATTGTTCCAGACAAATGTTCTTAATGGTAAAATCGATTTGCAGCGTGTTTATTTGTGTCACAAAAAAGTAATCCATTAAACCAGACATCGTGATACTGTATATTTTGTGAGATTAAATATTTAAAACACTACCTACTGTTGATAGGTAAATATCCTCTGACTTACATAAATATTTAGCAATTACAAATATTTTATGAAAATCTTGCATAATTTCCCTACTTTAACCAAAGGTCTTTCTTACACATCATAATTCCAAAACCCCAACTTTCTTCAGACAACATTCATTGTACCAAAAACAGTGCATATTGATCTGTAAAAATCATCTCCGCAATAACCTTGTACTGCGGGTTCATCATTATCAAACAATAGGCATAAAATATTCATACCATGAAATTGTCCATATTTTGGCAAAGGGGTTAGTTATTACAGATGCTATGGCACCCTGTGAAACCTCGAGTGTAACCAACTATGATTAATTCCCAATTGTTCTAATAGGTATGGATATCGATTTGGAATTAAACAATGTGACAATTCATGGGGGACAACTCCACGCACCTGCAAAAAGTCTTTTTTGCCAACCACGTGCGCAAATATTTAATTGAACGTCCAATAATTAACCCATTGCCTCTCATGCTGACAGGTTTAATTACAGGTGGACACTATTTGGACTAAAATTCCAATATTTGAGAATTGATACACTTATTGTTTGTTCATTTCTCTTTTTCAGTCATATTTTGACGTGAATTAAACTCTACAAAAAATAAAGTCTCTGCTTCAACGACTTTAAAACTATTTCGACCTTTTTGAAAAATAATTCACTTTAAAGTTCTTTTTCTCTGAAACAATTTCGTATCCTTACACCTGCACGCGTTAACAAGGTCACTGCAGCTGGAGTGCGCTCTTCAATAACATTTGGTAATCACACCTTCAATTATTTTTAGCTGCGCACTTTTCAGGAAAAGATCTGAAACTGTCGCATTTAGTCAAAGCCTGCTAAGGTGAAGCCCATTGTTTGTCTGATATAGATTCTCCGTTACCATGCGAACAAAGCTATCAAATGTGCATGACAATGGTCAAAACATACATCAGAAAAGCTGGCTAATGGACTGAATCAGCAAGAGAAAACCGCTCACAACACGAAAGTCTAATTAACTGATTGTAAAGAGAAAAACACAAAAAAATATTGTCTGCAAAGATCAAAAGCATGATAATTTGGCATTGCAAATCATCAGAATTATTCGTTCTTGCATACATTTTTGTTCTATCTTCTTTACCCATTCATTTTTATGTGCTATTTTATTACGTTTTTTCAAAGTGACAAAAATTTTCAAAGAATATGTATGCAGTAAACTATTGAAAATGTTCCTTAAACATTTACAACAGAGCTGTTCTTTCCCGAACAAGCGATTCAATCGGCACATCTGTCAACAATGCTAATGATATCCTGTTAAAAAAGTTGTCTGCAGGGTCTTTTAAGGCTCGTTCCCACACGAGTCCAGGATTATTTCGCTTGATTTAAAAATGTTCTGTGACATCTCCAGGCCAACCGAGATTTACAAATTCACTAAACTTCTTCCAAAGTGAAAGCTTTTTGTTGAATTTGTGAATGTATTCAAGTTATTCATTGTTTAGCAGCTCTACTTAACGCAGAGATCTCTGCCTAGAATAATCATTATCAAACTGAAAAACTCCTTGTAATCCGAGAACAAAAGACGTTTACGCAACCCAATGCGTAATCTTATCATTCGCTAATTTCCCCACACATGTCTCTGATTTTTTCTCGATTTGTTGATTAGAAACAATGACAATGTATGATATTTCTCATCTTTCTCACCCGCGGGTTTAGCACTGATAAATGCATCAAATCAACCTGAAGCTCAAGTCGCGCAATTCCCACTCGTGTTAAGAAATGTAATCTGCAACGGCTTAATCGATAAAATTCATTTGTGAGATTTAAACATGATTCATCTGCACACAATACCACAATATAATTGGTTTGATATTAAAGAATAAAAATCCCGGGTAAACGTGCTTCAGTCTTAACACGAAAATTACGGCTCAGCGCACCTGTGTGCAGAAATATATACACATTGATTGAAGGGGCTGTCTTCGGACATACACACCTTTGATAATATATTTTACACGCATAAAAATTATCTTATGCAATGCGGTGATTTCAATGATATCATGCACACCCAGAAAAATGGGTGATTTTAATGCATGGATGAAAAGTAAACAATGCGGAGCGAACAACATGTTGCACTGGCTACTCTCAGCCTACTTACTTGAAATTGATCGATATTTTACGGTCCGGTGCAAATGATGTTAACACTTATTTTGTGACGTTATTAAATTCTGTGCAATATTTCTACAGTTCTGCTTGTTTTTGTAGTGATTTGTCTCCAACTCTAGTGAAGCATAGATCAAGCGTGTCCTCTCTCATGTCATATGATACAAGCCAAACTTTTCATTGTGAAAACAAACGATCAATACGATGCCATATGTCATTTCATTGAATCGTGAAACACTTACACCTACCTTCTGTGCCCTACTGCTGTATCACTAGTGTAGTAATTCCTTCATGTGATAAAAAAAAATCACTCAAAACTGTTCAATGCACAATCTTACAATCCATGGATAATCCGTATTTTCAAATAAAGCACCAAAAAGTTGAGATTCAGTTACTTCTGCAACATGTATGTGAAGGTAATGCACCACACGCTTTTGATTTAGCCACTGATACAGAAATTTTTCTTCAAATCACCAGATGTTAATTTTGTGCAAAGGTTTGTGGAGATCTATTAGTCTCTTAAAATACAATTTTGCTCCAGTGACTTAATTATTAAAAATGTCACAATAAATATCCACACTGGATAACATGAGCAGAGTGTTCCGCATGTGTGTGTGGAGAATTGGTGGTTCTACAGCTGTGCCTCCGATTAATACTTACAGGCGTTCAGCCTGATTACAATCAATTATTGATGAATTTTTCTGCAAAGATCATTCAGAGCATCACGCCTCAACACGCTTCACGGGGAACTCGCAGCTGACTTACATAAAGCTGCAATTTCCTTATTTGTCTGCAAAAGAAGCCTTTAGTAACCAGCTTTAAATGTTCAACACTACTCAAAGAGTTTAATGCTCCATTAGTGCTCAAATGCAAAATGTGGGGAAAGGACGAATCCATGAAGAAATTGGTTAGGCACACAATTTTAAGTTTGGATTACATTGCAATTAACTTCAAATTTATTGACTGTAGATATATTTTGGAAAATTAAATATGAACTAGACACCAGAACTTATCACACCAATTTAAGCGCAGTTGGTGTCAATTTGAAGCTATCATAGGGTGAAAGAATTTAGTCAATCAAATTTACCTTTTGCAATGTAATTCAATAAAGATAAGGAGCCAAGACCTTCACTGGCATGTGTTTCGAAACTATGGAAGCTTCTACATAAAAGTAAGAAAAACATCTCCTTTATCAAAGAGATAGGCATTTGACCTTGTTCAGTGCATCCATTAAGACACCGATGATGTACGTAATTAAACAAGGTTAATGAACAAACTTCGAACAGCAGACCGTCCCTTCCCGGAAAGGTTTCAGCTTAAGAAGTTTTGTCATATTGGAATCGTTTCGACCCAGTAATTTTTATTTTCAGACACTAAAAAAGTCCTCCAAAGACATTTGTATCTCTCTTCAGGATATTGTGCCAGCAGAACTGCTAGAGTTTTAGGCTGCAAAAGGTAAATATAAATCCTACGTCATCTGACAGGAACCGCCTACATTTATCTTGCAGTTATGTACCTTCAAGGGTAATCATGATGTGTAGTTTTATTTTGAAAATTTTAAGCCTGCAACAAAAATCTAAAACCCGAAATTAAGTTGTTGGGCAAGTAATGTGTGCCACAACGAAGCATTACAATGCAACTTTGTAATTTGCCGCGCCATTATTATTGCCAATTTCTTTTCCTTCAAGCTTGCTTTGGTATTCCTACCAAGATTCCCCTGAAGTAGGGCCTCATCACTAGATTTAAGAATCTTACATTTAGTCAAATGAATATGTATGAGATTGCCATCCGTATGTACTCAATTTAGTACATCATTTATTATCACACTCCTTCTTCAAGATGCTTTTAGCATCAATCTATGCTCAGTGTTGCACTGTGGTACAAAAATAGATTAGGGAAAGTTAAATTAGAAAAATATTTCTTTGTGATTTCTTCGAATGTTCGTAAGTAATTATTTTCTTGAATTTAGCATTAAATTCAGACTACAATCTTGTCACCAAGCCCATGTGCTCTAGTTTGGAAATGCGTTTGGACATGCGTAGATGCAGAAGCGAATCAAAGCTAAAATGAGTAAAGACTTTAAGTATGGGGAATGAAAGAAAAACATTATGAAACAAGAATGCTTATCAGCATTATGTCACGCCTGACGTATGGTTCCTGAGGTCATAAAAACTGAAGAGTGTCTTTAAACACTTCCTGTGAGGTGTCATTAAGACTGAAGGACAGAGCCACCTGGTGTAAATATCTTAAAAAAAGTATCTTTAACACATGTCCTTAAGCACTTTCTGTGAGGTGTCAGTGTCTTTAAGCATTTCCTGTGGAGTGTCATTAAGTCTCAAGAGTGTCTTTAAGCACTTCCTGTGGAATGTCTTTTAAGGTCAGGTGTTAATTACTTGCATAAAATAATCTGTCCACAAACAAGCAAGCAAACAAACACCATAGTGAGAAGATAAGTCGCTCTGCTCATGAGCAGGCGCGACTTAAATTGATGAAAAGCGAAATCAACTAAATATTGTTGAAAAGAAAATTAAAGAAACACTTTAGAGAATCGATTTTTGGACCTCAAAACTGCCTTCCTCACCGATTGCACTACGACCATTACTGCTTTGCAGTCAATTTCCAGCACAAGTAGGAAATGCTGAACAGATGACAGCCGGTATGTGAAGGAATCCTCAACGGTTTTTTTCACATCAAATCCTTTTTAAGTGATAAAGTTAGCAGAAGCCTAGGTAAAAATAGGCCTGTGACGGACTGAGGTGGTTTAAGTTAAATGTGTCAAAAAGATGTCAAATGTCAAAAAGTCAAACACCTAGACTATGGAGGAGGTTCACAAAAAAAATAAATTG
>JBCAUG010537962.1:0-14849 GCA_038406175.1 Haplosyllis leylae | reverse complement strand
AATGTTATTAATATATTGGGTAGGCGCCCCCAGCTAGGGGTTGGCGCCCCCTCCTGGGAGAAGTTCTGGATCCGCCCCTGTCCATGATCTAAATTTATTCCTCCTTGTAAGCAGACTTCTGCCCCTTGTATCAGGGAAAGTGTCAATATTTCACGGTGGATCACCACATCGATCAGTACCATTCTAGTTTTTCAGGATATGCATTTCTGTCAGATCCGGCAGATCAGTCAGATTTGCTTGTTGTGAAAAACCCTGATTGTTAAGGACTTCTGGATTGGGTGTTGTCAGGTCAAGATACTTATCGTTAAGACTTAAATGAGGTACTTTAGGACTGAAAGAGAATGAGCGATGTAACTTCCCAAAACTGAGTTCATTTTGACCAGAGATTATTTACAAGTGCACTAGAAATAGTAACTATAACGTCGCTGTTTAAGATTCATGTTGGAGTTAGAGAATATAATGTATTTTAGTCTCATTTTTGTCCCTAATGCTCATCACATTGTTTCTCTTTAACTACTAGCTCAAACCTGCAAGTTAAACTCGTGTTGGCCAGACCCTCATATTTCATTCCCTCATCCCCAAACATCAATTAAATAAAAGATAAAAGTAGTTGCTGTGAGCCGGAGTAAGAAACTTGTTGCGCAATAATAATTCCTGTCATTTAAAACATGGCAAGGACAGCAAATGAATTTTGCACAGATCTGAAAGTGAATTTCTGGTATCAAACACACATTGAAGCTCATTCCAGCTAAGGTCGGTTAAGCTCTGCTTGTGAAATTTAATCACAATTTTTATGCATAATTTGCATTTTATTTCTTCTGTCAGACATGGCAGATTTGCTCATCCAGTGGCTGTTCTACGATTTTCCAAACAAGGGGCTATTTTTCCCCGAAAGCTACATGAAAAAGACTTGGACCATGGTCATGCGTTTTGCTGAAGTAAATTCATTGTTAAATAGTAGTCTGACGCTATAGGGTCTCCTGTAACTTAACATATGTCAAAGCAATGTGCTTCAATATATTGTGATCACTTGAAGTAATACCACACGCATTCAGATTCGCTTTCATACATCTTGAGTAAACAGGGCATTAGAAATACACCCCCCTAATAATGTGAACATCCGTGACGGATTTAGGATTGTCCATGTAGAACACCAAATCTCTACTTTGGCGGATACAGGGGGACACAAAAGACTTATCTCCTCCTCTGTGAAGCTCTGGATCCCATTGATTTCATTTTTATGTAGTTTTCGGCGAAAATTAGGCAAAATAATATGTGGGGCACCCCCACGTTTGTGGTTGATGCCGCCCTCGTCTGGGAACTCCTGGATCCGCCATTGCACTAGGAGTACGATACATGAAACGATTTTACAAAAATTTTCAACAAAAAGTTGATCCTCAGGGGAATCGGATGTGGTGGTCTCTCCCGACATCTGCCGATGTGTATTGGCTCTTTAAGAACAAAATTCTAAAGCAGCCTAACACTGTCATTTTCTTTGAAATTTAGATTCTAATCAATATAGCTGTATTCCCAACACGTAGTTGAAGTTCGAGTTTCATATTGTACATGTTCAGTAGTTTTTATAGGTACTGTTGAACCATACATAATTGTACTGTGCGATGGAGCAATTTGGGGTCTGGATTTTGTGGCACTAGTAAAAAGGAGAAAATAGGACACATGCTATGCTACATGTTCCTGTAATAGTGCGCATATAATAACATTGCAGTAGACTCTATGTGTCATGGGGTGATAAAGACAAAGACACGGTGATACGGTTAGCGTGAATGCTGGTTTATTGGCAAGGCTACAAGTTGTATATAGTCCGGTGTAACAGAATATTCTGACCCCCCGTGAAATCCTGGCACCGGCCCTGATTTGCACAGTAAAATGGGCCCCCCACATAAATGAAACATCACTTTTTACTAAAATATTATTTCCAAAACTCATTTATTTATGTCTTTATATTTAAAAAATAAAGATATCTTCAATTTCAATATTTTTGCAAGTTAGTATGTGAAATATAGTAACAACTTTATCAAAACAGGTGGAAAAATTCAATTTTTAAAATTAAAAATATGCAAAATGAAATAAATTTAAGTCATTATTAATAAATTTTTATACTTTGGAAGCATTTTGCTATTTAGAAATGATAAATAAATTTTAAGATATTTAAATTATTTTCTTCTGCTTGAAAAATTGACAAAAAGTTATGTTAAGGGGAAAGATAGAAGGGGAAATGGTGCATGTTACCTGAGGGCTCAAGTATTAAGGCAAGCCCTGAAGATAAGGCTGTCTCTGCCCCTTGTATCAGGGGAAGTGCCAAGATTTAAAGGCGGGTCACTCTGGCACTCTACACCGGCAAAATGGGAATGCAGTCAGTCCACTCCACCCGTCACAGTGCGCGTCAGAATGATCAAGGTTTCGGCGACGGTGGCGTGTGTGAACGGGGGTCAGTTTATGTAAAACGTCCCCTGATATTTACCAGAATGGAGTTGCCTAGCTGTGTGGGTCCGCTACTATTAAATCTCGGTGTCGTAATATTTCTTCATGTTGTGTTCAATGTTAGTCATACCACAATGTAGGAGGTCGGCGGCTTTCTTGTCAAACAGGAAAAGCACAGCGGTGGATGGATGAGCAACCGTGCTAAATAGAATCACGGTAGATACACTTTGTCAACAAGCAATCCGGCGGTTTAAGGTACAGTTCTTTGGGTTCCCTTCTTCACAGTTTGTTAATAGACAAAGAGCTGTGCTAAATTTAGAATAGTAGAAACAATTTTCTGTAGTAGTTATTGTTGTTGTTGTTTTTGTTGTTGTTGTTTTATTAGTCATGACGATATCTTTATCATTCATCCAGTGGTGTAAACAGACCGAGTCGCGAAGAATCTATTAATTTGCAGTTAATCCGACAAAAGGTAGTAGTGTCGAAAAGTTGCAGTGAATCTTTCCGATAAAGGTTTGTGCATAACTGCGATGAATCGATCAGTCAATGCTGACTCGATCAATGAGTTATCAAGAGCGTTTGACAACAAGGGTAGCATCGGGTGACGATTAAGTGTTCGGTTAGCAGGTGAAAGTATTGGCAATAATCGAGGTTCCTCGGAGTTTATCATAAGTCATGGTGAATCCGTCAGTTGCTCAAGATTTAATTTGAATGCTTTGGTCAGTGGTAATAGGGGTTAAATCGAATGATTCAAATGAAGATGAATCAGTCTTTTGATCTCAAAGGAAGGATAGAGTTACAATTTGGAACATTTAAGCAGGATAAGATAGCAGGTGACGAGCATGACGAGCGCCCTCTTGTGAACTGCAGCACCTTTGTTGACATGGAAACTATTTGAACTGTTAATTTAAAACCTGGATTAGAAATAAAATATTCCACAACTGTTGATGTGTTTCATTTTGTTTTATGTGGAATATATTTTAACTAAGTACATTTGCTTCTAAGTCAAATGTACAATTCATAATTTGGAATTTACTTTCAATATACAAATGTAATAAAATATATTCTTCAGCAAACAGTTTTCATTGCCATGTTGTCTTGACAATTGGCTTCATTTACATAAAATGATTTTTTGGGTCTTGAAGATTGATTTTGAAACATAAAAAAGAATTTATCCAATCTGGTGGATGACAAAAAGTAATAATTTCCAAAATTTATTTGTTTTTTTTTAACAGAGGGATCATTTTTCTCATCAGCAACTAGTCAATACAGAAAAATTGTGTCTGGTAGAAGTTTTGATTTCATCCACTGGGAAATAAGATGCATGGGTGAGATGAATGATCTAAGATCCTACAAATAAAATTTATTTTTGCTCATACAGAACATTCGATTTGTTATCTGTGTTATGGTTACACATTATGTTGTGCCTTTATTCTGTCAGAGCTTGGTGCTGGATGGGTCCTTGCTGTTGCTGATAATGTTGCTGAATATATTTTTAAACATGAGCAAGAAAGGTTGTCCACTGACAGGGAGAGCTAATAGATTGGAGGACTTGGATATGACACATTGGCAGCACATGGTAGCTCAGCAGGTAAAATTGATATTGAAGAAGTAGACACATTGTGTTGTCTTCTCTAGGTTATCAAGAAGTGATGATGCAATAAAGTCAAGTAAATATTAAGGAAACTATTCAGATAGTGGCTGTTATTAAGAGCAAATAGATCAAGCAGTGAGACATAAGGTACATATTTTGGTATTTTTTTTTTGTTTTGACAGTGTTTACCTTGAATATAAAACAAAATGCAGTTGGTTTAATTTTCAAAAACAAAGATCTGTAACCTGGAATGTAATGTTTTAGTGTGTAATGTTTGTCATTATCATCTTGTACACATTTAGATCTATTAGTTTTACTCTTCAGATAGATATGCTTGGTCAATGACCATATATGGTGATGATGAATTAGCCACTCTTGATATCAAACACAAGTCAACCCAGCGTAAAGCTCTTCTTTGTGAAGTAAGTATTTAAAATCAGCTTGATTTGTTAGAAAAAAAAAAACCCAGCTTTTCCCTAATGTTGAGATTGTGTGGATTAAATAGAGAAAATAATTTTCTTTTTGATTTCTTTTTCTTTGTGTGTTGCTTACTGGTGTTTAGTGGCATTGACTCATTATTTAAAATCCAGTATGATTTTCTCTTTGTTGATAATGAATGTCAATGTTTTGTTTGTATTTTCAGCCGAGCCTGAACTGACTTTTTTTTTTTTTTAAATTTTATTTCTTTTAAATTTTTGGGGGACATAAGTCCCTTTCGTGGGGCCACTGATACCCCTGTTTTGGACTTCTGGTGATGTCTGCCCTGGGTTTCAAAGCCAGGGTGGATGTCTCACTTGCACACTTTCTTGCTGTATAGAGGTCAGCATGGCAACTGACACTTTTTGATCCAAGTACCTGCAGACATGCTCGCAAGCATTGGTGGAGGTTCGGACGGGCTCGAACCCACGACCGTCCGTGCAGCAAACACAGCACTGCATACCAGTCGGCCACTCCGGCTCGGAAATGTAATCATACATTGATGCAATAAATAATACTTCTCCCTAATCAAGCAGTGAATCAGCAAACAAATGGACCAACAGGGACAATAAACCCATGAACAACAGCCAATTGGTGGTGGTCCATTTTCCAAGGAGCTATTATCCTTAATGTGTGCGAGGAACCATTAACCTTAATGTGATCTCAATGGTTGCTCTAATAATAAAATTGTTTATGAGAATTTACACAAAAATATCTCGAGCCATTGTGGGAATATTTCTTAAGCTCCACAGAGTTGCCATGGCTGACCCCAAAGCCAATCTGAACTTGAACCTTGTCTTTCATGTCTTATTGCATTTTGAGCTGCTCCTCTAAATTGAATATACAATGTCTGTGTAATAAAGCATAAAATTCCCTGTGATTATGTTGTACCAGAAGGGGGAGTGGAGTTTGACAATAAGAGGGAGACTATCTGATGCACTGTATTGTACTGTGCTGATAGGATCTCCCATTCCTGTTGAGGACCATGGTCAGCTGTGATTGCATCTGATACAATGACTCCCCACAGGCTCTGAATATTTATGTAAGTGAGATTTATAAGGCTTGTTTTGTGAGGCTGATTTGGGTGATGATTTATACTGAGAACAGGACATGAGGCTCAGAGGATCAAAGATCAACACTGATGATCTGGATAGGTGCTGAGGCTTAACTAGATTTACTTCTGACACAGCCTTCTTTATGCTTTAAAAGCTGGAGGGATGTCAATGTTTTAGCACAGTAAAACATGGGGCCTGTGTTAATCTTGCTATCAGCAATGTTTTACTGGTGTTTATCTTTATGTGGGCAGAGGCTCAGATGGATTTACCTTCCATGACTAAATCTGCTTATTTTATTTTACAGTGAAAATACAGGACATGATCTCTGGGTGGTAGTTCTTTGTGATGTATTGCTGACATTTATCAAAACATAAAAAAAACACTTTTTTCTGATGAAAATCCAAACTGGTTTTAAAATTAATTCCGAAAATAAATGAGTGAAATCATTTTTTTTCTGTGCTGGGTTGTATTAATTACAGAGCAAGCATTATCTGAGTGGCATAGGCTTTAAGGGAAACTGATATCTCATTCTGCACTGGGTTATTTCCCTTGGTTATTTATTTGAGATTATTACCCTTGTGACCCATAGACAATGATGCTCAATTCCACACTGGGTCATAGATTATACTTAATTCCACACTAGGTTATAGATGTGACCCACAGACAATGATGCTCCATTCCACACTAGGTCATAGATGTCATGCTTCCTGCATACCCTATGTGTACCGTGGAAATAATACACGCTCCCTTTCATTGTGTGTCACAGAAATGGCCGCTCCCTGTGATCCCCGGGGAGCGTACCGTACATATAACATGCGAGAATGTCTGTATTAATGTAATGAAACATTTTAAAGAGGAGAAATTCATTGAAATGGCTTGAGAAGTACAAGACATGCAAAGCACTTAGTCGATCATTGCTTAAGGTCTCTTCACACATAACGTTTGCGTTTCCGTTAATGTTCAAGTTTAACATAACGCCTGTGGTGACAAACACAGAGAATGGCAGTGGTGGATTCAGGATTTCCAACAGGGGGCGCCAACCCCCGGGGGCGGGGGCGCTAACGTACTATTTGACCATTTTTTTCCGAAAACTGCGTGAAAATGAAGAAATTTTGGCCCTGAGTGGGGGGGGGCGTGCGTTCCTCGCGCCCCCTAGATCCGCCAATGAATGGGTGTCTACCTATTCTCTGCGTTTGCATCAACATTGACGTAATGTTAAATTTTAATGAAAACACTGATATCGACGCAAACGAAAATGTTAAGTGTGAACAAGCCTTAATATCACAAAAAGTTCCTTGAATGGATTTTCACTTTCTTTGATCTTTTAGGGACTTAGGCTCCAGTGTGTTAGAATGAAAGTTTAAATGCGTTTAAATGTCTGGGGAAATCTCCATGACGACTGGTTGGTGCCTTTTTGAAATTCCGCCATTAGTCTGGAAAACGAAGGGTTTTGTCGATTTTAATTAGAATTCGAAACGTTTTAAAGTCCCATTCACACCGAACGAAACCAGTATCGGAAGCGAGAATTTACTTTGACGTTTTGTCTTTGATATTTTTTCGTTTACGTTTCCGCATTCGCTCGTTGTGAATGAACCCTAAGGTCCGTCCACCCATAACGTTTCCGTTAAAGTCAACGTTTCATGACGTTCACCCAAACGTTACGTCTGAACAGCATTTCAGAGATGCCGTAGAGGTCTGTTCACAGTGAACGACTCCATCACCGTCACCGTAGCATTGACGGGCGGCACCTTTGATCTTTTTGACGGGCACTGTGATGGTCAGAATGGGTTGCGTACCCATTTGCCTGTCAACCTAACGTACAACTATTACAATTTTCCTGCCAAAGTTTCCACAAAGTTTCCTGTTAAACTTCATGTCTGTCTAAGTACTGGAAGCTAAAAACAGGAAAAGTCAGTGAAGAGTCAGATTTAGAATGCATTGGATGGTCAGTGTAAGTGGAAATGTGACAGGCACTCAGAACCAGGATGAGCAACTTGGACAAGGCATCCACTCCCAGAGTGGAATCCCAAATTGAGGCTTAAATCATGAATGTCATAAGATAAAGTAGTGTAACTTAATGTTTTGCTGTTTCTTATCTATCTTCCTGTTGAACCCATTACAACAGAAAGCCTGGACCTGCTTCCATCCTATTTAGGAAATTGTAAGATGTCATTTTGGAAACATTGTATAAATTGCTTCTGACCCAAACTCTTAAGGGTGACAAAGTTATTTTAAGGGGAGACCACTGGAGATCTGATGGATGGCAAGAGTCTGAGGGGAAAGTCTCTGTAAGTATAAAGAAAAACAAGAAAAGGAAAGAATGAAATATTTGCCTAGTGTCTGAAAGAAAATATAACTGCAATGGGGCTTTCTGATGATGAAAGGTTCTCTCAGATTATCTCAAGGAAGGTTTAGTTTTACATAAGAAGATAAAGTTGAGTGATTAATGCATGTCCACAGCTCCTCCCCTCAGAGGAAATGATCTATTCTTTATGGAGAAGCATTTATGGTTACAGGGTCATAATGTTTAATGGAAGTAGTCTGGAAATGATAAATCTATATTACATATATCAAGTCTGGACAGGCAACAGAATTGGGTAATATTCCCTCCACTTGTCATAGTGAAAATGGAAATTTTCTGGTTACTTTATCACTTTATAGATCTATTGCATTTTCAGTAAAGATCTGCACAGGCTACATTGATTTACTGAAAGGCTTAACGAATACAGATTATTGGACGAGACTTTTTTCAGCTTTACCTTATTTTCTATGAATACCAGAATAGCATGGAATACCAGAATAACATGGAGTACCAAATAAGCATGGAATACCAGATATGCTAGGTCTGCAAAAGATTTATACTGAGCAGAAAACTTCGACACATTGCAGCTTTGAAAGAAGTGATGAAGTTTGTGTTTTTTTTTTTTTTGGTCTTTTTGGTGCAAGATAAAGTCTCATTGAACAGCAATACATTTGTATCTTACTTTGCTATCTTATAGGAAGCAGACTTTCAGAAAGTGCCCCACAGCCCCAGCCACAGCCATAACAAACTCCTCAATGTTACAGCTCAACTCACCCAAAATAAGATTAGCTGTTTTGTTCTGAGGAGAAAGAGCCCTGGGTAATGTTGGTCCATAAACTTAAGCTTGTATAGAGGTTGTTGAGGCAGATGATTGATACCTGGGGCAGGAGGGTGGGCATGCTCAATAAGGCTTCATCTGCTCCATGAGAGCTGCTACATATTGGGGATCAAGGCCTTTGGCAAGAAGAGCTCTACTTTTTCCAAAGAGGAAGTCACTAAAGTACAAATATTGTAGATGAAATCCTCATAAGCAGACAACACATGTACACAAAGCCTCAACCTTGATAATTGTTAAAAGTTCATGGAAGGTATTTCACAATAATTTATATCCAAGTTTTGACACTGAAATTACAAATAATGAATACATGTCTGAGAAATTTAGTAGATCTCCCCACAGTTAATAAATATGCTCACCATCCCACCCACCATCCAGTACCTCATCCCCATCGTCATTAGATCATGCCCTTGTGCTGATATCTTGAACTGACCAGGCCACAGTGTACCAGAGGATTAAGGCAGCACTAGTAGATTATCCTGTAATCTGTATTCACCTTGCATAGGGAGTAGTGTCAATCTCTTGCTGTGGATGAAGCACAGACAAGTAGTGATCTACACGTGGTGTGTGGCTGAGGGGTGCAGGGCCCACCCTTACGCCAGCTCAAGTAAATGACAATTTTAAACAACAATCATAGCCTTGAATATAAACAAGAAAATTTTTTTTTGTGGGATTCACGTCTCGGCTCAAAATTTTACGTCATATTTGAGTCGTTTCTTGACGTCAAAAGCAGAAAGGACGCAGCGTTTTGGGAGAAGGACGCAGCGTCGTTGTCAAATCTTGCATTTTCTGTAAGACGTTGAAAATCAATGTTACAATCAAATCACGCTTTCTAGTGGCTGTAACTGTGGTCACTTTTGAACTAGAATTACAACTGCCATCCAAGAAAGCAAAAATTTCAAAACTGAAAGTGATGTTTCTCGTGACGTTTTCTTATATCAGATAAGATGGCACCAAATAAAAGATGTTATTCGAAGGGAGAAGAAAATTGTCATCAATGCGAACCAATCTGTCCACAATCCATGACCCATGATGTCCAGAACTCCTGCAGAATCATAGTGACAGGAAGATGAGAGGAATGGGAGGAGGGAGATGCTGTGGTAACAATAGAGACCCAAGTTTATGGGGCAGCCAGCTGTGTGGGTCAGGTTCACCTAGTCAGGGCCAAGGCTGATAACCATGACTTATGACCAGAGTGGAATTAAACTTGGTCATGTGGTTAAACTGGGTCAGACTCATCCATATTGAAGCTGTATTCATTGTGCCTTGCTGAGTCCTGATCCTGTGACATCCTGTTCATTTCTGGGTCTCTGGTCTCCACTTCTGTCATAACACTGATAATTCCATGACCAATAATTGCTTTCTACATATGATAGAGTCAATTTTTACTTTTCCTGAAAATGGAAAAAATTAGAGAAGGATTTTCAAATCTTTTATTTTTTTTATTCTGAAAGTGAATAATTTCAAGGAAGTTATTCAAATAAAATCTTTTTGTTCCAATTAAGTATTTTTAACCAGTGAAGATTCATGAAACAAATTCCTGCCAAATTCCCAAGAAAAGCTTCCTTTTTTCTTAAGTTTCCTTCCGTAAGTTTTGCTAACGTAGTTTAAAACCATGGTTCAAATCCCATATTTAAGTTCCAGCACATTTTCCTAAAAGGACTATTTCTGCATTTTGGTGAACAGCTTTCATTACAGGTTAGTTTGCATTTTAGATAAAAAAGTAGTCACTCAAAGTTACCAACATGATTTCATTTTGTTTGGAATTGTGTATGTGGTTTAGTGGTCCCTGGCCTGATATTATTTCACTTCCCAGACTGGTATTATTTCACTTTCCTGACTGGTATTATTTCACTTTCCAGACTGGTATTATTTCACTTTCCTGACTGGTATTATTTCACCTTCCACACTGGTATTATTTCACTTTCCAGACTGGTACTATTCCAGTTTGAACCACTAATAAACACAATTTAACACAACAGACATATTGGGCCCAGACATTATGTTTGGCACCAAAATGAAGCTTTTAAGAGCAAACTCATTTAGACCCAAATTCTCTGCAAAATGCCCTTCAGGCAAAATGGCTTTGTGTGTGTGAAACTAAATCAGGGAAATGGCTTCACAGAGAATGGACATGAAATCTATTAAATCATCAGACAGGCCATTACCTTAAAAATAACTCTCGATTGTTACATTACCAAATATGGGAATTTCATTCAAGCTGACATAACTGTGTTTTGATTTCACTTTCTCTGAGGGTGGATTTAAGGTATTAGGGCCCGTATACACTGAGCGTTTGCTCAGTGTAAATGGGTTGTGCTGGACTCAATGTAAAGTGTTCACGTGGTGAGATTGTGGCAATAACACAAAATCCCATCCAACCAATTAGTGATTAAATTACTGATTTAATTATTTAAAAAACAGTATCAATTAATGTTGCTGTGCCAGTCGATCAAGAACCTTGCGGGATTAATACCTGTGAAGGTTAATTGCTTGACGGATCGCTGATTTACTAAAGGTTAATGGAGATAAAGCTTTAAACCTTGATGGATTAATACACTTCCGTCACGCGAGTTCGCGATGAGACGTCTAGATTTACAATGTTATTGGGCATTCGCTCCTTTAAGGCCTGTTCACACCGAACGTCACAACGTAACATTTGACGGGCGGCACCTTTGATCTTTTTGACGGGCACTGTGACAGCCAGAATGGGTTGCATACCCATATGCCCGTCAATGTAGCGTTTTTTACGTTGACGGTAACGTTAATGCTCGGTGTGAACAGGCCATTAGGCTCCTTCACACTCAGAGAAATCGAACTCAAGGCGAATTTGGCTCCACACTCATTCTCTACATTTGCGTTTGTATTTGGATTGATGCAAACATTGACATTGAGAAAAAACGTAAACGTTATGTGTGAACCGGTTTTGCAGCGTTTTCGCTCAGTGTGAACGGACCCTAATGTCGGCGCACTCGGACGAAGCGATTTTACTCGTTGTCAAGCGCGAGACGAAAACATGAATCACGAAAACGATATTTGGAACTGAAACGAAAAACCCTCAAAACTCTTTTGTCGTGTATTTTTTTTCATTTACTTTATAGAAAAATATTACTTGAATATCTATTGGGATTCAGAGATTTTGGCACATTTAGCTGATGTCAGAGTTAATTTGTGTTGTCATTGATTGTCTATCGTTTGTCATTCCCCTATGCGCCTCACTTTTCATCTCAGAAACTTGAAATCGAACATAAGTTTTAAATCAGTAGTGATCGAGTTAATATTGAAACAGAGATTTCAACTTTAAATGGAGTCACACATGTTTATTGACTTCAAATACACAATATGTTGTGACGTCATCATTACG
Organism: Haplosyllis leylae; assembly: GCA_038406175.1. NCBI lineage: Eukaryota > Metazoa > Annelida > Polychaeta > Phyllodocida > Syllidae > Haplosyllis > Haplosyllis leylae. The sequence continues at coordinate 2,780 of JBCAUG010537962.1, read as the reverse complement.
TGTGGATCAAGAGGCTTAGAATACGTCATAGTAACTCTGCGATCCTTCTAAAATGAGTTCACGTCCACAAGGACCTATTTGTTTTAGTCGTGATGGCCTTGGGACGAAGAGACAAATGATACAAGTCGTGCGACGGTTTCGGGTTTAATCGTTTAAAGGTAGAAATGTTGAACGTTCGCAATAGCTGGCACGTATGACGTCATGTATTCTGCATAAACAAATTCTCGCCAATGACTGCAGCTCAAAGTAGGCCTACTTATCATAAAAGTACCAAGGCATATTCTACAATTCATCCGTGCCCCCTCTTTCAATCACTATGCTGACTCTAAACTAGCCAGCAAAAAAGGGAATTCTAAATAGCTTACCTGTTCGTTGTAACTGCACTATTGAAGGGCTGTTTTTATTGGCTACAGTCTGGGGTTATACTGGGAGCGATAATACAGGTAATTGGTTTGTAAGCCTGGGGAAATATCACTGCATGTTTTGAGGTATTAGGCCTCTGCCTCCCTGGGGAAATAACCACCGAGGCCTCGGTGGGGAAATAACCATATTCAGGTAATATCAGAACAATTGTACGGAGAGAAGTTACGGACGAAGAAATCATCGTTACTCAATCAGTAACCATGGTGATGTATCCATAACTGTGAGTGGAAAATATCCAAAGGTGCAATTTTCTGTTTGAGACCGGTGAGATTGGTCCATTTCGATGTGACCATGACAACACAGATTTATGTTTCATAAAGGTGTTAAATGATAAGAAAAAGAATCGTTAAAGGTTTGAAGTCTCTCGAATTGTACATAACTGTGACGTCATTACTTTTCTGATAATTTGTGGCTCATTAATTTAATTAATCTTACAGCGAGTTGTTAATTACCGTCACCTTCTTTTTTTCTTTTTTTTAAAAATTTTTTTGAGGACATAAGTCCTTATCATGCGGCCATTGATTCCCCTGTTATGCACTTCTGGTGACGGATCCAGGATTTCCCATACGGGGGGGAGGGGGCGGTAACCCCCAAGGAGGGGGCGCCAACCTATTATTTTGTCAAATTTTTCCCGAAAACTGCATGAAAATGAAAGAAATTTGACCGGGGTGGGGCGTCCCTAGCGCCCCCCTTAGATCCGCCACTGCAGAGATTATCAATGTTCAGATCTCCATTGTTTATTCCCCAGGTTCATCTTTGTTCTGTTAAAACATTCTCCCCTCTGGGAATTATCCTCATAAATCTATTAATTCCAAGTCATAGCGTCACCCAGTTGTCCTGTCGTAACCTCATCCTACCCACCATCCCCGACGAGACAGAAAACTTAACAGAAATCTAACATCTCGTGACCAGAGCATCTGACGTCATAATAATGGTGTTGCCTTGGTGTCAAATTATTTGTGTATTTTTCAAACTTTTTTACATTTTAAAACAGCTGTACTGTTACATTTCAAAAAAGGTCTCTTTCATCGTAGCGTAAGGCCATATACACATCGACTTTTGTCGCATGCGATCGCGATGGTTCGATACATTTCTGTACTCTAATTCGCAATCGCAAACGTTCGGTGTGAACAGCTGGTTTTCTTCTTCGGTTAGTTCGGTTTTCGTGAAATTATAAATGTAATTACTTGTAAGTCGCCTGTTGCCATGGTCACTACGCTGTTGTTGTTGTAAATTCTGCTCATGTCAGAAAAGCTCAACACTTGACTGGAGTCTCCGGCCGCGCGGAAAACAGATAAAACATCCAATCATCTCGCGAGGAGCTGATCATCAGGGCTCACAATGCCCGCGTTATTAATCGGTAGGTAATCGTTTGGTAATCGACTAAATAATGGATGATTGGTTCAGCGAAAGAATTTAGATCACTGCCACTGGACATTTGAAATATACATAACATTGGTCAAATTTTCCTAATATTGTGCAATGAATAGATCTAAGATTCTAGAAAGTTTATTTTTTCAATCCCATGAAATGTACAGATTAAGCAGAAGTCTGGGAAGTTTATGCAAATTATCAAATGCAGTCTGGAAATATTTATGTTGTTGGTCATCATGGTAAAGATAACCTGAACGAGATAGGCCTCCTATTGGCTGTTGCTTTTGAAATTTGGGAGAAAAAGAAGAACTGCAATGGGAAATTGCAAAGAGCTTTTTGGTCAACTACAATCAGCTAACTTTACATCACAAAGGGAACAATCAGAACTTGAAATCGATTCAGCTTTGATAATCGATCGAATACTCGGATTCTGCTCCAAACTCCACTCACTTGCCACACACAAAGAGTAATTGTCATGCATAAAGCGCGGACGTGTGAGGAATCCATGAGTACCCCACGCACGCGCACTGGAGCACAGCCAACAATGCAAACCACGTGGTCCATTAATGAAGAGCATAATCTCCAAAAATGGACAAAGATTTAACCTCAGATGAATTTTATCCCCAAAACTGATCTCTTGAGTTCACTTCTGAACAATAGAGATTCACTTCTGAACAGCAGATAATCCCTAGATAATCCCAGTGTGTCATCCGGGGCCATTTGGACCTGATCCCGCCCGCCTGATATTCTCCATTGTTGTATTAATGGACTAATTCCTTCTGGTTTCTCTGTATTACGGTTCTTTGTTAGTTTGGGAAAGTTTTGATTTCGTTCTGTCTTCTGATGAGTAAATTGCCATTATAGTTTTAACCGACTAATTTTGGGAGATTTTTAGCTCTTTTTGTGTTATTGGTGGCTCGTAGAGCTACCTATGTGGTTGACGGACGGTTTTTCGGTCACTTTTTTTGGAAGGTGAAGGGGAG
>JBCAUG010537851.1:0-14850 GCA_038406175.1 Haplosyllis leylae | reverse complement strand
CTATTCAAGGCTATTCGAGGATTTGAGGCTATTCGAGGCCCAGTAGGGAGTGAAGGGGAGTGAAGGGGGAGCGAACGAGCCACCTGCATGTGAAACTTTCACTGCCTGATATTTCACTACTGTGAGTGCTTCAAAAGAGAATACAGAGATGACAACGAAAGACACTTTCATGGAGCAAGTTGAAACCTACACCACATTTAGAATTGCTTCCTTTATTGACACATACTGGCTTCCTGTCTTGGTGCCTTTAGGTTTTGTTGGTAATACTTTGTCATTTATTGTGATGACCAAACCAAACAACAGAAAAATGTCAACTTGTATTTATATGGCAGCTATAAGTATCAATGATAATCTAATGATGTGTTTGTTAAGTTATCATGCTTAGGTAGTAGTTGTCTTCAAAAATAATGAATGCCATTCAGTGGAATGTAAAATCATTGATTTTTTAGCTTTATCCACGTTGCAAAATTCCACATTTCAAGTTGTAGCAATGACCATTGACAAATACGTTGCAATAAAATGGCCACACAGAGCAGCTGCATACAGTACATCTGGGAAAGCAATAATGGTTGCAATGGGTTTATCTGTATGTAGCCTTTGTTACAATAGTCCTCATCTGTTTCTTTCACGTGTAATTGGTGGTCAGTGTATCGCCTATTCAGTACAAGAACTTATTACAAGAGTGTATTCTTGGTTCAGTTTTGTTCTCAATGCGGTAATCCCTTTTGCAATGTTAATCCATATGAATTATGTCATTGTTAAACTGTTAAAAACAGTCGCAAAATGTTCAGAGCAAATGACACAACTACTGGTGCAACAAGAGAACAAGGAATGCGGGGAAGACAGAAAATGATGAAAAGTGCCGAAAATCAACTAACCATCATGCTGCTATTGGTTACCACTTTGTTTTTGATTTTACTTTGTCCTACGTACATCAGATTTATATATCTGTCCTTTGTTAATATGGACACTCTTTTGAAATATTCCAATTCAATGCTCTTTTTTCAGATTAGTTTTAAGTTGTATGCTACCAACGGTGGGATAAACTTTTTGTTATATTGCGTCAGTGGAAAGAAATTTCGCAATGACTTGAAGGAAATATTGTGCTTTGCTAGATATTTAAACCGCTCTACCACGAGACGTGAAGATAGATCAAAGTCAAATGGCACGGAATTTAGTGTTTGTGTCAAGACATTTGGGTCCTCTTCTCGTTCTTCCCGGTGATTCTGTTCAATTTTTTCCAAGTTATACAGTTGGCAACGTTGCCAACAAAGGCTTACACAGTGATATGCAAAATAAATTCAGACAAAAATTTTCCTCCTGTGGAGATAGAACCCAGGACCTCTTATAAGCTGACATTTGGTTGTCAGTCTGAATCTTTGAGAGCTTTATAAAGTGATGCTCTATTGATTCTGGCAAGTGCAAGTGGTGCATGAAACAAAGCTCATTTCAGAGATCTCCTGTCCAACACACGTATGCATAGCTCAGTCAGCAAGGCATTAAAAACCAGGAGGTCCTGGGTTCTATACCCACTGGAGGAAATTTGTTTTAGCTGAATTTATTTTGCTCTTCCCGTGTATGTCTGTATTGGCAACTTTGCTAGCTTTGCATAATTTTAGGAAAACTCGACAGGTAAAGAGCAATGAGAACAAAGTACATTTAAGATTTCGAATTTGTTAAATTTGTTCGAATTTTCAATCAACAATATAAAAAAATAACTTTGAATGTTATGGTTCAAGAACACAATCTTCCAATCAAATAAACATCATCTAAATCACATAGATCTAATTTAATATCCTCATTCTACTGGAGAATAATCAGGGTTCCTATATATTCAAAGACATTTCACCAGATTGTGCTGTACTTTCATACTACTTCAATGGTCAGTGAGCAATGACTGAAGCAATTGTATTCAACCTATAGTACTCCTGTTTAAATTCATGCAAATTACAAGGTTGAATTTACTGAGACGGACATCTGAAGGTGATGCAAAACACATCATTTTTCCGTGAAGCAGCCTGACGGAAGAAGAGCTAAGTCTGACTGGTTCGTAAATAGTTTCAAGATACAAGATTCAAAATAATTTGTTGCCATCTATTTTCTTTTACAATTCTCTTGTTGCTGACCACATACGCAGCACGAAGGAAGGTTATGTTTTCAGTCACGCACGGTCATGGTCAGTATGCCTCGTAATGTTATTGGGCAGGCTGTCGTGTTTTTACGTTCTTTCACAGATTAACTGTTGTATCAATGTCTCAGCTTTCGCTTTTAATACAAATGATTTGTGCAGACACAAGACTAGTAATGGTAACCGATGTGGAATTTTTATCGTCATTCTTCGGACACCAAATTTATAATAGACAACCATTAAAACTATTTACGAACCAGTCACTATTGGATATTCTTCCAGCAGGGTGGTGAAGGTAAATATTACGTGACATTATTGACGTCAATTGTATTGTTTCTAATGAGCAAGTTTATTCTAAAAAGCTAGTTTTCCCGGTTTTGGTTTGTTAAATTTGTGACATTTTTTTTAAATATTTGTCTTCTTTTAAACAACTGCATGTGTGTGAATTATGTACCTGTGTCAGTATAAAAATATATACCTGTGCAAAAAATTTGAATACACCAGTACTAATTACTACTTGTATTACATATTTACAAATATTGGTGGTAAAATAATTCAGCAAATTCAATACACAATTTTAAAACGGAAACACTTAAATAAATCCTTCCAGGATTGCAGTACTATTTATGAATTTAATGAATAATTTCTGTTTGTGAGATGAACTGTCAACGTAAATCACCTAGAAAGCTTTGTGTTTGCATTATTTGGAAGTAATCAAGAATTTTTGTGATTCTTTATTTTATTCATGTCATTTTGTCGATCTGTTCCATTGTAATGTTTTCCTACTCCTTCACAGTCTTATTAAAAAAATAAACATTTTTATGCTCAATACCGTCTTTACCAAGTCTTGTTTTACGTGTAAAACCGTTTTTCCTCAAGGCGCAAATTGTTTTGGCACCCTGTGTGGTGACTACGTCATCAGCAGTTACTGATGATGTTTGTTTACTGTTGTCATTCCAACAGTTTGTTTTGACGAAGAAACACAGACTAAATTTGAAATTAATAAATTCAATATTTTCGGACATCTATGTTCGAAGAATTCCATTGAAAATGGGTAAAAATAGCAGAATAAAGGTGACAAAACCTAAATCATCCGCAAGGGGAAACACTAGAACAAGGAAAAGAAAAATTGAACTGATTGCTCAAACTGAACCCATTGAGGTCATGAAGGTCAATAGATCTAACAAACGCTTAAAAAATCACATCAATTGTGATGAAAGAAAGGTTATAACAAACAGTGAATCAGTGGTTGTTACTGTTTACAATAGTGCAGAAAGTGATGAAAATGATGTCAATATGGATACGGGGTCAACAGCTGACCTTGGGCAGCAATTGCCTACTGATGTGGATCTAAGCCAAATTGATGATTTAAATGATTTAGACCAGGACCATGTCCAGGTTGGTGTTGATCCTTCACAAGAGCATGAATTTGATGAGGAGAATCTTGTAGTTGAATCTGATGATGAAGTTGTAGAGAAGTCTGACCGCAAAGTTACCATAAATAACAACGCAACTCAAGTCAAACAGAGGAGTTCTGATTCAACACAAATTACTCAGTTTGAGCATCTGAAAGGGAATCCAGCCTTTGAGAAATACATACAGATGAGGGTGGCAAGTGAAATGAAACAGAAAGGGACAACTAGGCCACAACCACAGGTCGTCAATACCTTTTGCACCCTGATGAGGAACAGAACTGTAGTGAACAGCGGTAAGCAATTATTCAATAAGGATAGGACCATTATGAATGAGGAAACCAATAATAGAATAATCAAGTCCCCATCAGACACAACATTGTATGCACCTCTGTTGCAAAGGAAAAGTGATGAGGTAGTGGGCAATAATAAATTAGTAGGTGTGGAAGCAATCCAAAATGTGCGCCAAGTAATTACAGATGATCAAATTTCTCAATTTATTCAAGGTGTCAGAAGAGGATCTATTGAAGCAGGAGAGCCATCAGGATGGAACCATTCATGGGAGGAAACAATACAAGGAGAGGACATGAGGCAAGAACAATAGAATTCTCGAGAGAAGCACCAAAATGACTTCAGAGATAATATACAGAAAGCAAAGGAGAAGGCACAACGTTTTATTGTGGAGGCAGAGCAATATAAGGCAGTGGTACAGGCACCTCAAGGTGAGATAGATAATTTATCTCGAGACATCATTAAACTTGCAACTAACTCAATAGCAGACAATCCTTATTATAATGACATGGTGAAGGATGATGATGAGTTTTTCCACATCACTTGTCATCTGGACCCAGCTGTCAAGAGTAGAATTGAAAAGGGGGAGTTTATTGACTTGGAAAAACTGCTACCCAAGCCTAAGAGTGGGAACAGTAAGGATACTGTAGCACAGCTGGTATTCCATGATGGTCACCCGTATTTTATGAACCCTGCTGATAAAGATGCTAAGATAACAGGAGTGCATAAATGGGAACAGGCATTTCGCATTTATGCAGCTGTCTACTCCAATACCAACCCTTCCCATTTGGCAGAAATTTGGCAGTATGTATATGTAATCAACAAGGCAGCAGCCTCTTTTATCTGGGCAAATGTAGCGGAGTATGATTTCATATTCAGACAAATGATGTCAGTGAATCCAAAAAGGAGTTGGGCAAATACTTATTCACAGTACTGGAACATGTGTATGACAGACAGTTTGCCTAGGAATCATGCAACAAATTTTACACAAGTTAGTAGAGGGGGTAGTTCCAGTACACCTGGTCAACACAGGCAGCGTTCAAGCACTGCAAAGTCTGACTATTGTTGGAAATATAATAAGGGGAAATGTAAATTTGGTTCGGATTGCAAATTCCAACATAGATGTTCATACTGTGACCAATCAGGACATCCTCTGAATAGCTGTCCCAACAAAAAGGGGGCTGCTGCCACAAGTACAAAAAATTAGCCCAATTTTGCCCCAAAGAGAAGTAAACAACATAAATGAATTGAAATGGGTTTATTGTTCCAAAGCTCAACAAAATTGACAGTACCTTACAAAGTACCTGGGGAAACTGCAACCCCAAAATTGGTTATAGTAGTGGGGGTTAGCCCACCACTGTCATTAATCTTCAGGGTTAAAACCCAAATTGGTTAGCCAGTCACCTTCCCAGAAGGTAATTATTTGCCAATTCTCCTCCAATTTTCTGCCAACCATGCCACAGTCGGCACGTAAGTTTGCAAATTTATACTTTGCAAAATTTCGGAGCGATGACCCCAAAGAAAATTAGAAAAGGAGTTAAAGAGGCAAATGTTTATTATTCAGCAATGAACAGGTAAGTATTTACCTAACATATGTATAGTACATGTATAGAACAATGAACAATGATAGAATTAAATAGAAGAATTATATCATACACAATAAGTTATCACAGATAGAAAACTGCTATATGAAAATGTTGTACATAGATATGCGACGAGCCATAAAATTACATTTAATGTTTAGATTTAGGTTTTGGAAGTAAGAATCGATGGGAATCGTAGTTACTTCATCTGGTGTCTTCTCTCATTGGCCTCTCTTTGGACCAATGATAGTTATCATAGCGATTACCGTAGGTTCTACTGTGTCTGGCAAAGAAATGTGGAACTTCGTCCCTAACCGGCGTGGAGTAATGCTGCTGATTGTGTTGATCCTTCTTTGCCTTCATGGCATAATTCTTCGCAGCTTCTTTAGCTACAAATTCATCTCTTTTGGTCACATTAAATTGAAAAGTCTTGTCGATGCCATCCCAATATTTGTCCAGTCCCAGCGAAGTGAAGCCGTTATTTTGGACATACTCAGGTCGGTCCTTTGACCATTCATCTTTAATTTTGATAACTCTCATGTTATCATATTGCTTGACAACTGAGTGAAGGGCAAGGTTGAATTTCACTCTGCATTCATAATAATCATGATCGAAAGCTGTGTTATTTGGCATCTCCACCCAGTACACCATAGGTAAATTATGTCTCTTTGACTTCACTTGGAGAAATTCTTTCTTCTGTTGTACATTTTCATGTACCGATTTGACTAACCATTCAAGCCAAATTCCATACATGCTCAAGCAGCCCTGGTTATTGAAGTCCAAGTAATCAATAAGATCATCATCCAACACAAACAGCATGAATTTGGGCAGGAGTGCATTTTTGTTAATTGCTGCAGCACAGGTAATCTGTAGTCGACTGAGACAGTTGCTGTTACTGTCAGTGAACTTACTGCTGCAATATGCCTTGAATTCAAAGTTACGCTTGATAAAATAATCCTGCTTGTTTCTTTTTTTGTAGTGCAGACGATACGTTCCTGCGACAAAATTGTCTCCCAGAATCCAAACTGTATCAATTCCTTTAACATCCTCTGAAAGATATAATTTATCATGATTAAACGACCTTGCATAGTCATGACATCATCAACATCAACATGGTAGCTTTGGTATTGTGGAAAGCACCACTACGCTGCACTGTACTGTACAGCTGCTTTGTAAAAATCAAGCACGAATATAGCGATAAACAGCATTCGACTGCCAGCGCCCGATCCTTTTGACCTCCTCAACTGAATAATGAAACTTGTGTATAAGGTCAGTCATCCTTCCGACCCTGAAAGAATGCATTCCATAATTATTTTCATCCAAACGAAGTCTGTGAATGATATCTTTCAGTATCTTTTGTGCATTAGCAGCAGTAACAGGTGAACGATCTCTGTAAATAAAAAATGGTTCATGTGAACTGATGAAATGTCCCCTGATTCGCATATAATCATGGGTGACATTGAACGGGCAGAAATTCCTCACATGTACTCTGCAGTTACTAGGGAATTCTTCCATAGCAGTAATTCTAATTTTTTGTGGTCTCATGTGCTGACCATGGGTTTTTGAAGAACGCAAAATAATGAGTAATTTTTGCTTGTTCTTGGCTAAGTGTACATCACGTGCTTTGAGGACGTGGTCACTCAAAGTGACTTCTCCTACTCTCATTAAACCATAATAACTAAAAGTGAAAAGACACTTATACAACAATTCCAAGAAGAACTGACTCCTGTCAGCAAAAATTCTCTGCACTTCAAACAGAATCAATTCGAAAAGTCCCATTTGGATTGGTAATCTGGTGTATAATACATCATTTACCACCCTACAAGCTTTGGTCAATGAATTGAGAGCAACTCTGGTGTCATTCCAGAGGTATCCATCATCAATTAATACCCTCTTGATGGCTGATATATATGTTTTAATGGTGCTTGATTGAGCTCCCTCATGGATTTTATGCCCGACAAATAACATCACCCTGTCCTCCCAAGACTGGGGTCTCCGATCTAACCTAATTAGGAAATTGTTAAATTGCCTCCATATTCTCAAATAGGTTCTGTTAGTTGATGCCCGATTCTTGTGTAATAACAACTTATCTATAATGCATTGTATGCTGTTAGCTGATATCTTGCTGGAATCTGATGATGCCTTCTTTTTCTTCAATTTTTGCGTCCATCCATCTGTAAAATAAAAATACTGGATTTAATGTGGCCATATCTTGTTCAAAGGCCAGATTTGGTCTGGCATTTTACATGGCAGTTCCAACATATCTGGTCCCAATCTCCGAAATCTTCCAAGATCTAGTCTTGAAAGTGCATCTGCTTTCCCGTTTAAATCTGTAGGTACATGCTTAGCAAAAACTCATACATTGTGCAATAAACTCTCCATGATGATTAGCCTAATGAGAATCATACACTTGCTGCATTTAGATGAACTGTTATTAATCATGTTCTTGACACTGTCATTGTCTGTAAATAAACAAATTCGCTTGTTAGCAAATTTGTGGATCCACAACAGCACTGCCGTAGTAACCCCATATAACTCCAAAAATTCAATACTCGGATCACATGTGATGATGAACTTTTTACTCCATTTCACTGCCACCCATTGATTCTCACAGTAGGCCCCCATGCCTCTCTTCCAGCTTTTCGCTGCATCTGAGTACATGTCAATATCTTGTGCTGTCAAGATACAGCAATCCATGAAAGGCCTACAGAAAACTTCCTGGTGTGTCAGAAATTTCTTCCACACTTCTAGGTCTAGTCTACTCTCTTGAGTAACTCTGACATGATGGAAAGGTTTGAGGTGGTTCCCATCACCCGTCATAGCATACAATCTTCTTGTGAAAGCTCTACCTGGCACAATACATCTACATATAAAATTCAGAGTACCACATAGTTTCTGTACCTGAAGAACAGTAACTTTCTTGTTCCTTTTATTAAGGAAAAACTCTATCCAGTCTAGAGCCTTCTCAAGCTTCTCAATTGGAATACAAATTAATTGATGTTCAGTATCCAACATCAAGCCCAGAAAAACTAGTATGGTTGAACTCCAAAATGGTTTTTCCAAGGATACTGGGAACTGAATTTCCTTACAGATATCCAAGAAAATCTGCACTTGTCTATCACACAACCTCTTTTTTAGGGCAGCGAAGAAAAAATCATCTAAATAATTTACCAAAGGTTTTTGTGTTTGGTATCTTACCAAATGAGCCACTGAGTCTGAAAAATCCTGGAAAATTTTGCATGAAATCGACGCTCCAAATGGTAAACATTTGTCTATGAACCAAAATTCTTCACCTGTCAAGGGATGATATGCCTTTAAAACTAAAAGTGGCCAAGACTCTGGTTTTAAAGGAACATTCCGAAAAGCCATAGACATATCGCTCTTTGCACAAACTGCACTTTTCCCTGCCTGGAAACAAAGTTTGACTGCCTCAGTAAAGTCTGGGTATACCACAGAAGTGTATTTCTTATCAATACCTGAATTGACTGAATTACCATTCCTAGGGTATGAGAGATGAAAGATCAGTCTGGTCTTTTTCCCCTTATCTTTGGGTACCAGACCAATTGGTGACTGAACAAAACTATCATAAGGTGGTTTATTTCTAAATGGTCCCACGTACCGACCGGCTTTAACTTCCATCATCACTTTATTCCATATGTCCAAGGTAGTTCCCACTCTCAATTTGAGATGAGGAGCTGTCCTAGGTTTACCCTGTAGAAGAGGTCCTTCATATCTTAAAGAAAAACCTTCCCTAAATCCATTTACCAAATATCTGGTTTTTTCAACATCGTAACCTGTTGTTACAAGTAATTTCTCATATTTGTCCACATCCACCGGCGTTACTATATTTGATATGTCCAAATTTGTAGCACACAAAATTTCTCCTTCTGTCACTGTCAAGTATATGTACAAATATTGTAATTATATAATATCATAACGGAACATGAACGAATCAACCTAAAACTTATGAAACCATCAACATAATTATCATGATTATAACGCCGTCCAATACGCAAATGAACTATGCCCCTCGTCACAATTCCTTCGTGCTTATCATGATCATCTTGAACATGATTAATTCTTGAGAAGCGCGCTTACTGCTTACATGCATGTATGGTACTACTCAAAATCTGTACAGCACTACTCTACATTACCACCTCCTTTCTCAGGTTTTTTGTTACCTGTCTCACCCTCCTTCTTCTCCAACTTAGGACAAGCATTCACCCCATGAGCTACTGAGTCACAGTAACTGCATCTCTCTATGAATCTACAATTTTTTCCCCACTTGCATTTAATACCTTTGTTGAAATTCCAACAGTAGTCTGATTTGGTCCTTTTTTCACCAACCACATTTCTCTCACCTTTGATGTTACTACCATTATTACTTACACTCTGAGCATAATTTGCTCCAGCGAATCCGGTTCCACTGAATCTTGTCAATCTATTTGGCAGTGGATCTTTCATTGAAAGATTCCACATTTGATTATAAGTTACAGCCCAGTTTCTTGCTGGGTTGAACTCCATTAGTTGCCGAAAAACTATGTCGTAGCTGTACACATTGTCCCACACATAGGACGAAGCTGCCGTATTAATCACTGAAATATATTGCCAGATTTCACGTGATCTATTTGGATTTTCACTACAATAAATTGTGGCATAAATGCGGAAAGCCTGTTCCCACTTCCTGAATCCTGTAATTCTGCTCACCTTTTTTGCTGGCATAAGAAAAGTCCTGCCATCTTGTTGGACCCATTCAAACTTACTCTCAACACTTACTGTGTTTCTACCATCAAATGGACTCATCCTGTCCCTTGGTAACAATTTGTCCAAATCTACATACTGACCTCTTTCTATCTTTTGTTGTAAAGTTTGATCAATATGACAGGTAAGATGAAAAAAGTCATCATCTGACAGCCCTGTACCGATGGGTTGATTATTAATAACGTTTACTAAATTCGGAGTTCCATGTGTTACTACACCTTCACCACCGTCCTGTTGAAAGGGGCCTGTACCAAATTGCTCATGATCCTCCAAATTATTAACCATCAGCTTACCTGTTGGTTTGTTGATGACTGCTTTGTATTTTTCAGCTTCTAGTATCGCCCTTTCCGCCCTCAATTGTGCTTGTTCTTGGCCCGGCACCACCACTGTTGATGTTGGTCCTGTATTGTTTATTGTGTCCTGCTCCAATCTCACTGCATCTACAAAATTCGATATTTTGTCAATCATTTCATCATTACACACTTTCGCTTTCCCTCCTGTACTTGTTCCTCCAGGTGATAAAACCTTATCAACTGAATTAATACTCGGGAATTTTTGTTGCAGCACCAGAACATAAATAGTCATGTCTGAGGGTGACTTAATTACATTATGACAAAATCCTGGTCTAACCCTAGATCCAGAATTGAATCCCATACCTTCACCTGACCTTCTTGTACCAGTATTCTGTCCTGACAATCTTGGTGTCATAACCGTTTCCGTTATGTTCAATGGTGTGCCTGGATCTACCACAGTTAGTACAGTAGACTGGCTTGATTCACCAATAGCCTTGGCTTTTTCTCTTTCAATTCTTTCATCAACCATTTGGTTTAAGAGAGTTTTTAATTGTGGATTGTCCAACAACTGTTGCAACATGCCACCATCGCTTGCAGTCTTTTGTTGACCTGCAGGAATTATAACATTCTTTTGTTTGCTGAGCAAGACATCATTACCCTGATCATCAGTCAAATTCTCATCCGAAAATTGACTATCGGTACTATCATCTTGAGGCAAATAGTCCTCGTAATCTAGATCTTCTCCTGGATCTATTGCTACTAAAATCCCGTCATGTGCATTTAATTCCGCTAATTCCTTCTTGCCAACAACTGTTGCATTGTTATTATTATCCTTCTTAAATTCAATCTTTCTTGCAACATTTTTAACAGTCTTGTTTACTGTTTTAACTTGTTTGGCAACCGTTGCACTTGGTGACCTCACCTTGGCTACCTCAACTTCTTCATGTTTTCGTTTACGCCCATTACTTCGCGTAATTTTTTCTGTTTTATCAGCTTTATCTTTAGCTGCCTTAGTGTTCTGCCTTCTTCCAGGCATATTTAACTATCATTCAGAACGACCTTCGCACTGATTTTATTAAGTTTAACAGTTTAAATCCAATTTGAAAATTTGTTCAATGTTGACGCTTTGAAACAATAACCTGGAATGCCAGAAAGATGCTGCTATGTCATAAATTACGTCACAGCCAGCCAACGTGCAAATTCCTGCCAACGGGGTAGGAATATTGTCTCCATCTCTACTTGCGGCAAAACCCATTTTCTGACTAAAATGATGCTTTTAATTTTTACCCTGGAATGAACCAACTTTTAAAGTCACATTACATTTTGTCCCAACATATAAAAGGATGACCATCATTCTTTACCATGTTTACCATGATTGATGTTGAAGTGAACAGGTACTTGTATCTAGGTCACTGGGGCATAGGTTGTGGTACCATGTTTATATTGACATGATAATATGCTCATGACTCATGGTTCATTAGGGGACGAATTCCAGTATTCCCTAAACCAAATGTTGGTAAATTTTGTTTATTTGCGTTGAATATATATTATATTCATATGACCAATTGCATTGCATTTCATTATTGCACTATTTATTTATTAGAAAAGCCTCTCTACTTTGAAAATTTTGACCTGGTCAACATGGTCACCCCGGTGGATGTTCATGCGCTCGAGAAGCTGCTGGTAGAATCTGGTTATTGTAAGAAGGAAACTGATTTTCTAGTAAAAGGATTCAAGAAAGGTTTTGATATCGGTTATAGGGGACCTACTTTAGTTAGGCAAACTGCCCCAAACTTGAAGCTTTCAATTGGAAATCCAACTACACTCTGGAACAAGGTCATGGAAGAGGTACAACTAGGAAGATATGCAGGACCTTTCAAGGACATTCCATTGAATAACTACATACAGTCCCCCATTGGATTAGTTCCTAAGGATGTTGGTTGTGCTACTAGGCTCATTTTCCACCTTTCTTATCCTAGGACTGGTATGTCACTGAACTCTGCCACACCTAATAATTTGTGTTCAGTAAACTATCCAGAATTTGACCTAGCCATAAGATTGTGCATGCAGGCTGGTAAAGGCTGTAAAATTGCAAAGAGTGACATGAAGAGTGCTTTTAGAAATTTAGGGATTTTGCCCCAACAATTCAAGTATTTAGTCATGTTTGCCATTTCTCCCATTGATGGTAGGAAATATTTCTTTGTGGACAAATGTCTCCCCTTTGGAGTATCTATTTCATGCTCCCATTTTCAGAGATTTTCTGATGCTATATCACACCTAGTGACTTTCAGGGTCAAGAAACAGAATATCAGCTATTTGGATGACTACCTGTTTGTGGCCTATTTGAAAGCTGTTTGCAATAACCAAGTCCAAGTTTTCTTGACTATCTGTAAGACAGTTAATTTTCCTGCATCTCTGGACAAAACTTTCTGGGCAACAACTGTTCTCACGTTCTTGGGACTTCTCATAAATACTACAACCCAAACAGTATCTATTCCAGCAGACAAAGTTACTACGGCCATTGATCTGATCAATAAAATGTTAGCCAGAACAGGCAAAAACAGGTGCAGGAAAACCACAGTTAAGGATATCCAAAAACTTTGCGGGTTCTTGAATTTTCTCTGTAGGTGTATTGTTCTGGGTAGAGCTTTTACTAGGAGACTGTATACAAAGTACTCCAAATTGGAGGAAAATGGTCTTAAGAAATATCACCACATCAATGTGGATGGCAAGATGGCAGCGGACCTCAGAATGTGGTTGACCTTCTTGAATAGCCCAGACATTTACAGCAGACCTTTCATTGACTGTTCTACTATTTTGCAAGCTGATGATCTGGATATGTACACAGATGCATCAGGCAAGGTGGGCTGTGGTGGAATTTTTGAGAATAGATTCTTTAAGGCCCACTGGTCTGCACAGATTTTGGCAAAGGAACCCAGTATTGAATTCCTTGAACTGTATGTAGT
Organism: Haplosyllis leylae; assembly: GCA_038406175.1. NCBI lineage: Eukaryota > Metazoa > Annelida > Polychaeta > Phyllodocida > Syllidae > Haplosyllis > Haplosyllis leylae. Next base: position 1,416 of record JBCAUG010537851.1, on the reverse strand, counting down.
CACAGTTGCTGTGAAATTGTGGACACCATTTCTGAAAAACAGGAGGATATGTTTATTCATGGACAATAAAACCATTAAAAATTCAATTAATAATTCCTCATCAAGCTGTAGAAATTGCATGGTACTGTTGCGAATTATAGTGAAAGCTGGACTACAACACAATGTAAGGATATTTGCCAAGCATGTAGCAACTAAGCAAAATTCATTTGCAGATGCACTTTCCCGATTCCAGTTGGAAAGATTTGAGAAATTAGCAGCAGAGCAAAACTGAACATTTGATGTGGAGGAATCCATACCAGGAGAACTGTGGCCAGTTGAAAAATTGTGGATGAATTGATTCATCTGGAATGTCACATACAACATCAACATGTGTATTTATTTATTTCAACTAATTTCTTTTACAGGACAAAGACAGCAGAATAGACCAAAGTCTAGTGATGTATCTAGTATGTCTTTGCGGATATCAACAGACTACATGTTATTAATAATTGAAAAATTGAAGAACAATACTGTGTGTAGGTCCACAAACAAGAACTATCTGAATATTTGGCGGCAATTTAACAAATTTGTAATACTTTTGGACAAGAAACCAAAATTGTGGGAAGACAGGACTTCACTCTTCTGTGCGCATTTGATCCAACATGGGTCACAATCACAAACAATTAAATCATATGTATCAGCTATAAAAACCACACTCAAAAAGGACGGGTATGTGGCTGCACCCTCTGCTGTATTTGTAGTATAGTGGATTTTCTCTAGTTAGTACTTCTCTATTTGGCAACTCTGGTTTGGATGGCTACTGCTCTGACAAGAACAGGAACTAGAGTACTTAGTTATCAAACAGTCCTTTTATTGGCAACATTCAGTTCTTTTCATATACAGTTTCACCTGTGTTAATAACATAAATGACCAATTTGCATCTGCATTTCCAAGTGCCTTTGTCTTTACACTCTTGGGCATGGCCTTTAGGTAATAATTTGATAGGTCTCCTGAGCACAATAAACCTATGGTGTACTGTCCTCAGTGGTACCATGTCTGGCAACATATATGGATTCATTTTACATGAGTATTATATAAACATCTGTATGGAGTACTGATGCCCTGTTTCCAGGCATCCCTGCTCATGGGGAGCACTGATGTCTTGAGTCAGACATCCTTGCCCACAAAGAGCACTGATATCCTTAGAAGGACATCCCTGCTCACTGTGAGGACTTTCCCTAGCAAGTATTCTGCTGGCCTGCAAGATCCTGGTTGGATCTATTCAGGAAAGTCCTTGGTTGGGAGTTAGCAGATAGTCAGTGTGTGGACCAGTAGCCCTGAGTTCCACCTGATGGGACATGCTCCTAGACATCTCTGATGCTGGGCTGCCAAAAGAGTGGTTCAGAGAATTCTGCTGAGTCCCTCTACTTTCCCCAC
>JBCAUG010537740.1:0-14851 GCA_038406175.1 Haplosyllis leylae | reverse complement strand
GTATTCAGTCCCAGGCAGGGGGGATACTCAGTCCCAGCAGGGGATACTCAGTCCCAGCTGGGGGGGGGGTACTCAGTCCCAGGCAGGGGGGTACTCAGTCCCAGCTGGGGGGGGGGTACTCAGTCCCAGTTGAGGGGGTCTTGGGGACTTTTTTTTTGAATTTTTTTGGGGGACATAATTCCCCTGGGATAGGTTTGCTATGCGGCGGGCGGTATGCCTCTTGCATTCACGCAGGAGGACTTCCTTGTATTGGAATATTTTTTGTTTGATAGACTGGTGAAGAAACATCATAATACTCCTTATTTGTTAAAATCTTGATAATATTTCAGACCAACTGAGACCCTGAAGCTAATTATCTTTGAACACAACAAACCTGAAAATATTGAACAAACTGTCAACCTGGGGAACATGTTCCTTGTCAATTGTGTACACATGGGGACACAATCATTAATTGCAAAAATACCATTCAAAATATAATATGTGACAGTAAATACGCAGTGAAGTGTGTGAAATCTGCAAAGGAATACATTTTTTGCATCTTTTCTGCCTGCGACAGAAAATTTGTTTTCTTACCAGTGAATCCAGCAAATCCGAGATATGGGGCCACTTTTGTGTGGCCAACCCCATCTATGCTTGGAATGCTTTTGCAGAGACGGAGATTATTTCCATCCCTAAAATTGTTATTATAACCAAGAAAGTCCCCCTATATGAAAGCAAAAGACATCCCACCTCCGCTGTAGAACCGTCCTGCTTCTCTGCCCTAAGTTGGGTTACCCACCCCCAGCCAGGACAGTGAAGTACCCCACCCCAGGCAGGACCTAGGACAAGACCAGTGGCAAGACTGGGGTACCACCCCCCACAAAGGAACTGAGACTAGGGAAGGGACCTGGGACCAGAGAGAATGGGGTACCCCCTCCCCGTGTGAACTGACAAACAAGCTGAAAGTGTAACATCGTTGTAATAATCAGAATCCATTCTTAAATTAAGATGGCAGCAATGAATGTGGACCTCACGGAGCACTTGTTGCTGGAGGATTTGGAACTACGTTGCGGTCGCATCAACCCCAGGGAGATTCATAAGTGTGTTAAAGGTATAATTAATAATGTGGCAAGAGAACAATTACGCGGTGAAAACTGAAACCTTAGCTTGAGTTTTTCGAGTCAAAACGGCATTTGCAGTTTCTGGGCCAGTTTGGCACTTTACCAACCCAGAGGTCAAATCAGATGGCCAAGGGCTACCGGCAATTGACAGATACTACGTAATGTTGTGAATAGCAAATTGAATAGTGTCGTGCAGATGGTTTAATTGTCGTTTTGTTTTGTTCATTTCTTGATGATGCATTTTGTTTCACATGAAGAATTTATTCAATAGAACCATACAAGCACAGATACTGACTTTGAAAGGAAATTTACAGGATTTTCTGGTGTGAAAGGAGGCGGTGACAACGACGTAAACATGGTTGAGGCGTTCATATTAGCTGCAGAGTACGGATGTAACAAGTGCGTCAAGATGTTTATCAAAGCAGGAGCCGATGTGAACAAAACCGATTCTGACAACAACACGGCCCTTGTTGTGGCAGCTATTTTCGGACATGTGAAGACCGTGAACTTGCTGCTCAAGGTACAAAATATGCTTCTTCAGTACATTGTACTCCACGGTAATTTTTCTCCTTTTCCGACATTCATGCTGTTTTTTATGGGGGAGGGGGCCACGTATTTGCTTAAAACAGGCGTTTTCTTGTACGGGCAGACATTTTTTTCACAAAAATAGCGAACCATAAAAAAATGCAGATTAAATGAATGAGAAACCTGTTATTCTGCATATTATTGTATCCGATATCTGATGCAAAAATGGCTTTGTAACCCATTCAAATCGGAAGCAAAATCGGTCTCGGATCAGTGTGGAAACTTTCTGCATATTACTATGTCGCCAAATATCTCGGAAAGGTTCTCGGACTCGGAAAAGAAAATCGGTCAGTTCAGTGAGGCCACAGCGTAACAAGGTAGCAGTCCGTAATCTTCCTGTTGGGTGGGGGCTCATTTCCATCTGGTCCTTCACACCAGGTGATGGACCAGGGGCTCCTTCCATATGTTTCTTACCACTAGAAGGAGTGAGGGCTCCTTGCCTCTTCTAGTGCATGATGGGACAAGGGACCTTCCCCTGAGGACAGACGGAATGTAGAATTAAGTTTATTAATTAACTAATCTAGGAAGGAGCTGATGTGAACCTTCCGGGTAAATACGGCCGCACAGCACTGGCACACATAGCAAGAACTGCCGGTAGACGATTCGTAGGGCTGGAGAATCACTCAGGTGGTGGTAAATACAAGGAGTGTGTAAAGGCTCTGACCCGGAAAATGGATGAAGGAGATGTGAACAAGAGCGTAGACGGCCGTGAGACACCCCTCATGTCCGTTGCCATGTTTGGGGACGAGACAATATTGAAAACTTTTATACAAAAGGGAGGAGATGTGAACGCCCGTGATAAAGACGGATTGACCGCCCTCGTCTTGGCTATCGACGGCTACGCATACAAATCCATAGAAATCCTATTAAAAGCAGGAGCTGATGTGAACGTACCATCCTGTGAACGAGGTGAAACTGCTTTATTTGAGGCAGTAACGAGGCCAGCTGTAGATGTACGTTACGTGGAGATGATAATCAACGCAGGAGCTGATGTGAACATTACGGATTGTGATGACATTTCTGTTCTAACTGTACTTGCAGATAGTATGATTGACGAAGCAATGATGGATGCCCGTGCTCTCCCCAGAGGCCACAGGTGCATGCAGTTACTTCTACAAGCTGGTTGTATCGTGAACAAAACGAACATTAAAGGTAGAAATGCTCTCCAATGTTTCATTGACAGTCCTCAAAGGTACAACGTATCGCTACTAATTCTACTCCTGGTAGCCGGGGAACAGGTTGCACCGGAGGTGGAAAGAGGAATTCTGTCGGAATTTGAGGAGGGAGTAACTCTGAGGAATAGCTGCAGAAAAGTGATAAGGAAGCACATGATGAAAGTCAGACCGCATGAGAATCTCTTCGTTAGAATAGAGACTCTTGAAATTCCTTCAGAGTTGAAGTCCTATCTATTGTACGGTGTGTCACTTAATGATAGGTATGTCTGGTGTGACGACGACAGCGACTACGTTTTCTCTAGCGACGATGAGAATACCAGCAACGATGAAGACGATTGGAGCACCGTGAGCGATGATGATAATGAAGAATTTCATTGAATCTAAACGACAGAAAACAAAAGGATGATGAACGATTGTTAGTCATGTTGTGACAGACAAATTAAGCAAATTAATATTCGTTCATGTTAAAAAATCACACCCTTCACTGAAATCAGTGACCTTCACAGAATTTGAGATTTAAATCCGTGTAATTCTTTTAGGGAAAAATAATTGCAAAGTTATTATTCACAGTGTTCCATGGATGGTATGCTATTTCTTATTGCTGTTACAGTATTTTTAACAATTCAATGTCAAAGGTTTTAAAAAGTTACTTCGTAAAATAATTTAATATCATTGAATTTACTGAAGTTTAGACTTGTTGTTGCTTAAATTTTATTTTTAAGTCACTTACCCCTCCCCTGCGTGGCTACAGAAATCAGTTGGTGGTTTGGAGAAGGAAAATGTAAATCAATATGCGAGAAATAAATTCCAATTGTGACCACAACAAAACTTTTGAAGTGCTTAATTGTTAGCTGCACACAAATGATCTCGGCCATTTCGAATTTACGAAATCGAGATTTTCAGGAGAAGATCAAATTTTACATTTCAAGCCCGAATGTACATCAAACATGCCCTAATGATTCTAAAAATGATCCAAGTCCAAACAGTCAAAGGCGTATGAAACAAACTTCACTTTAAGGTACCATATGTCTGGTTGGCACACACGGGTATGCAAAAGATCCTTTGATCCAGTGATTCTCAGCATAGTGGGATCAGTTCCCACTGGAGGCAACTTTTTGCTGAAACTTTTTAAAACCCCTCAATGTAAATTCAGGCTTAAGATTGTTGTTACAAAAATAATGGCTCAACCTTAGTTGTAAATGGATAACTGACCCACGTCCAGATATTACCTAAATGTGCTTGAACTTTTGCAACACACTGGCATTGTCCTGATGTCCACAATGTACACTTCAATAATCTTTCAGCAATTTCTGGTTACGAACTTTACTATTTATCCATCTATTTAAGGATTGGTCAGACATACAGTTATTTAGCTTATTATTCATTCGATAGATAAAAATATAAAATTAGGGCCCTAGAATTCATTGTTTAGCTCTCAAATTGTGCACTGGGGCCTCCAGATACACAGATACACCGGGGCCCCAAATCCTTGGGTTCAGGGTGCCCGCCCTCCCCCTGGATCTGCTAGTAACACAGGATGATACAGATAGATTTTGTCGCACTTTTAACAAAACAGCCACACATATTTGTGGCTTTTTAACTGGCCTTCCTGCATTCTTGTATTTTCATCGGGACAAAGAAATCCGGAGGGAGGCGATGGAGAATCGAGCACACCCTGCGTAGTAATGTGACCGCGAAATGGATTAGGAAAGTGAGTAATCCGCGTTCGGGAGGCGCGAAGTTTTATTTCATCCTGATAAAAGCGGAAAAGGCACATTTTAAATTCATGTCAGCAAATAAATCATCAGTAAGTACCAACATAGGTTTTTCAAAAGTATACTGCCACAAAATTTATTCAGAAATTGAAACTGTAAGTTGTTTTAATGGTGAACTCAAAGGATTTTTGTCTGTTTGGATCTCTTTTTGTATTGTTTCCAAGGTGATTTGTGATCAGATTATTTCCAGGTAGATCTAGATACGTATCCACGTGGCAGCGATGAATCCTGAACCAATCCTTATCAGACCTGATCACGTTGCTGTTCATAAGTGTATCGAAGGTATCGCTAAAGTTATTTCTATCGATCACAAATTTAGTACTTTATGTAGTAAAGAGAGATAGAACTGTTTACAAATTCCACTTTATGTAATATACAGTGACAAGATGCTAACAAGAAGTAACTTAAAATTGAGAATCAAATAAATACCGAAAGATAATCGGGGCAGGTCGAAGGGGCGTGGGGTGGGTGGGGGAGGGGGGGTGTGGCACCTCTGGACTAAGTTATGCCACCCAAGAATTGGCCATTTGGGGCCGTTTTATGGTTTGAGGTAGTTCTTCACAACATACTTTTTGGAAATTTAGCAGCAGTCATTTGGAGAACACAATACTTTAAGATATTGGTGAAAGTTTCAGCAACATTCACCAGCCAATTGGTTAGTCATTACACCCAAAGGTGTCTCAAGTATCCATTGGAATCAATGGCAATATCCATTTTTCTCCATGGTGAAACTTTCTGAACTTTTGTACATTACTCAGCATATCAAAATTCAAGTGCTGCAGGTGAACGTATTTGAATCGGATAAATCAATATTCCTGTAATTTTAATTTGTATCTTTGTCAAAGTATGAGTATCATTTGGTTCATTTAAGGGTCCGTTTACTACTATTCTTTGATATTTGCCGTTTACACTTTGATCTTTTCTGATGGTTCTTTGATCTTTATCGTTTTCGCTTTCGCTCAGTGTAAATGGACCCTAAATGTTCATGGTGCACTAACCATGAGAGCACACTGCAATTGACGACAGTTAACTATACAGCTTATGCTAATGTTCAATGAAGCAAGACTGTTTACATTTAACAAGACCTTTCTTAATGAGACATGCCGTGTTTAACAAAACCTGTGAAATGTTGTGAGAACTTGTGAGATATCCTTAACAGGAGCTGCCTTTGCTTAACAAGACCCGGAAAATCCGAAAACACGTTACGCACATTAAGAACAGTCAGGTCCTCTCGAGGGGGGATACCCCCTGGCCAGGTCCCTCTCTGGGAGTACCCCTTCTCCCTGAATAGGATCAGGGACAGCGATTACACCCCTGGACCATAGTTTTAAAAATGTTGTTATCTGACTTTTAATGTAAATTTACAGGTTTTTCTGATGAGAAAGGAAGAAGCGAAATAGACGTGGTCAATGAATTGACACTCGCTGCGGAATATGGGTGCAACAAATGCGCTGGCATGTTTATCAAGATGGGGGCTGATGTAAACAAGGCCGATTCTGACAGCAACACGGCCCTTGTTATGGCAGCTACCTACGGATTTGTGGATACTGTTAACTTGCTGATAGAGGTACAGAATGTTTCACCTAATCGTAGCGTTTAAAAAACATTTAAGTAACTTCAATATTTAAAAACTTACGCGAATGGTACGCTTTCGACTGTCGATTTATCAATTCAGGCAGGAGCTGATGTGATCCAGCCGTGTGGATGGAACTGTACAGCACTGGGACAGATAGCAAGAACTGTCGGTGATCCCGACGATAAGCTGACGCTGAAGCACCCCGGTGGTGGTCAGTATAAGGAGTGCGTACTGGCATTGATCCGGGGACTGGGAGCTGATGTAAACAAGAGATCAGATGACGAAATGGAAACGCCGCTCATGTCTGTGGCAAGGTTTGGTGACGAGACTATACTTAAGTCACTGATAGATGCAGGAGCCGATGTGAACGCCCGTGGAGAGTTCTACGGAGGCACTGCCCTTGTTTCAGCCCTTGACAGCGGCTCTCCGGAATGTATCAAGGTCCTAATTGAAGCAGGAGCAGATGTGAATGCGGCAACGTATAAGTATGAGAGGAACGTTTTGAAAGAAGCATTAGTGAGGACCTTTGTCTGTGCGAAATCTGTGGATATGTTAATCAAAGCTGGAGCTGGTGTGAACACAACTGGGCGCGACGACTCTCCGACTCTGTGGAGCCTGGCATTCATCACGGTCGAGCATGCTCATAAGCATCAAGGTGTTCTCTCCAGAGGCTATAGATGTATGCAGTTAGTTCTCCAGGCAGGTTGTTTTGTGAATAAGACAAGCAGCGTTATAAGTGAGAATGCCCTCCATCATATAAGTGCCAGCCATCAAAGGAACAACGTACCAATTCTAATTCTACTGCTAGCGGCTGGGGAACGCACTTGGACTAAGAGGAAACAAAGAATTCTGTCTCTTGCTGATAAACTTGAGAAAGAAGTATCTCTGAAGAATATGTGCAGAAAAGTGATAAGAAAGCACATGATGAAAGTCAAGCCCCATGGGAATCTCTTCGTCAGAGTAGCGGATCTTGAAATCTCGTCCTTGGTGAAGTCCTACCTGTTGTACGACGTGTCATTGAATGATGAGTACGTGGAGAATGATTATCCGATCATGACAGATTGGGACCGGAAGTACTATGATCGCTACCGTTGGTTTAATGCCGATGAAGACGTTTCGTCCAGTGAGAATGAAGACGTTTCGTCCAGTGACGGTGAGGGCATTTCGTCCAGTGACTATGAAGGCATTTCGTCCAGTGACGATGAATGGGTTTCATCCAGTGACAGTGAAGATATTTCGCAAAATGCTCAGAATGATAAGTGCTGCCTTCAATAACACAAGGAGCAGATGTTTCTTACAGCATGACAATGAAGGTATCTAGGAGAAACGTCCAACACCAGCACACCCCTACATTGATCCATGGACATTTATCGGCTTTTGAGAAAAGGTTTTCAGCTACCCGTGACAATTTTACCACATAGTTTATAATGTTTTTCTCTATAGTGTGTTACACCGTTCACAGTTGCTCGGTGTGGACGCACTCATTATTGCGTAGTTTTAGCAGTATTTTGTTAGTCTTGAGAAATGTTACTTGGAGATTTTACGAAGTAATTTACTTTTATTGAACAACTGGGTATTTTAGAATTTGCTGCAGGTTTTATTATGTAGTTATAATACGTTGATTACATGTGATGTTATTACTGACTATTTGTGAGAAATAAATTTATGACCACAATAAAAATCTTCAGCCTGAAGAGAGAATTTCAATCATCAGGTATTTACGGCATTTATTCTCTTCTCCATGTTAGTGTCAAAGCAATGCCAGTTCAAGAAGAAGCACTGGGCAAGGACGGGTTTCAGTCTCTGTTCTTTAAGAAATTCCACAAGAGCAGAGGTCTCGGATTGTTTGATTTTGGTAGAAGGCTGATTGAGGTAGCTGTGTTTCGTGGTGGCGACTGTCTAGGATCGTTGATCACAGCAGGAGCCGATGTGAACGAAACTGATGGAACATAACTACCGCTTTCATTAAGGCCCCTAGATTTGGCAAACTCGACTGTGTGAATCTGCTCTTAGGAGCAGGAGCTGATGTGAACATCCCAGATAAATTCGGGGAACCTGCTCTGGGTCGTGCTATAGACAGCTGGAATTTTCTCAATGATTTTGGTGACGCCGTAAACGACCAGGATAAGTGTGCAGAGGTGCTACTTGCAAGAATAGGGAGCCAATGTGAACAGCGGCCCAGCTGACACGGAAACGCCCCTGATGTCTGCAGCAGCTTTTGGTGTTGAAGGTAGGGTCCGCTCCTTGATAGAGGATGGAGCTGATGTGAACCGAAGGGACATGAATATACAGACCGCTCTCATGAAAGCTGCCGCGAACATTCACGAATATGAAAGCTGTCGCGGATAACATTTACATTTACATTTAACATTTCTTTAATTTTGTAGGGTTTTTCTAAAAATTTTATTCCTGGCTCGTAGAGTCAGCTTACTGGTTACCTCGAGGTGTTCTTAACATCCTGTCCTAGACCTTAACATGAGCCTTTGGCAGTTTTATGATAAGTACGCCTACTTTAACCTGCATTCATTGGTTGCAATTTGTTTACACGAGAATGTTGTCATGGTGTCATTTACGTACCAGCAATTGGGTCAACAACGCAACGTCATTTTTAATATATGGGTAGGCGCCCCCGGCTAGGGGTTGGCGCCCCCTCCCAGTAGAAGTTCTAGGTCCGCATGGGATGAAGTAACAGCAGGGATTGCGGATGAGTGTGTTCGGATGCTGATCGAAGTGATTTTTCATATGGTTACAATGAAGCTGCGACAGCTCCAACATCTCAAGTTCTGCGCAAAAAATTCTAGTGCTTTCAACACTTCCTGAAGATTGGCGCCGATATCAACTGCTTTAACAAGGAAAATGCACCTTTTATTATGCGCTCGTCATGTTTGGAAAGGGTAATTCTGAATTTCTGATAAATCTCACGATTCTATGTGTGTGTTTGTGAATCTCAAGAGTAAAAGAAAATGCGCTAAAAGTAATTCAATTCCACTGGATCCTCCACTGAGGAGCTACCAGTTTCTGGCAAATTGAAAATCCGTTCTATATCCGGATCGTGGTTCTTCAGTAGATGCGTAAAAACTGCGAACCAAGAAAGAAAAGATTACACGTTTACATGTGGTAGTACCGCCACCCGACTTTTTATTGAATTGTGTGACAATTATGGTAGTATAGGTAAGCTTTATTCCGTGCAAATTTTGTCAGTGTCCTTGTTTTCAACAATGAAGACATAAAAAAGTTAAAGCCTTTCTTCGCGCAGCATAGATATTTGATCTAGATTTTAGATCTACATTCTAAAATTTTCTTTCTTTGCGCATTTTCTCCACGTTTACTTATAGATATATATATTGTTAGTCTCGCCACCTCAAGGAGTGGAGTGACTTATTTGGTCACTGTAGATCTAGTGTCTGCATTGGGAGTGAAAAAAAGCATCATTGTTCTGCGTCTATAATTCATGTTAGCTCCATTGTGTTTAGAGTGTGCAATTCTTACTCTTAGGCAAAAAATTAGATAAAATCCTGTATACACATGTCCATTGTCCATTGTTGTATTTGAAATATTCCAATAAATTTGGTTAAAATATCATTTTTTCTTTCATTTTGCAAATAGAGGAAGTTAACTGGACTCCCACACATGAATCGAGCTCATTTACTGATGAACTTGATTCCTAGTGCAGGAATCCAGTCCTATGTTGTTGTTTTGATTGTGTAGAATAAACTGATTTACTGACAAGAACTCAAACAGAAGCTGAGGCTGATAGAATGCACTTAAGAATTACTGAATACTCAATATAAAGAATTTAAAAGTAATCAGGAAGGTTGAAAGTACATATTTTCGAAGTGAGCAAAGCCACAGCTTCGGGGGCCCAAAGCGAGCTCCAGACCCCCAATTATGCAAACAAATCTAAACGAATACATAAAAATGTTTCTTCAAATGCAAGGTGATATTTTTTCAGAAAAAAAGGTACCAGTAAAAGTGGGAGAATGCACATTTGATTTTTAGAAATGTAGGACCCTAATTGAGGCTCTGGTTCCTGGCAGCTGCTTCTAGATATAGAGTTGAATGTATTTCTGAAGAATTAGACTTAAATACTGTTTTTAATGTGATCCAGGTGTTGAATAAAGATGGTGGAAAACATGCAAGAAGAAGTGGAAAACTTACAGAAAATCATGGAAATAACACAGAAAAAGATGGAGAAAGCTATTTACGAGGGGTTGCAGTTGGAAGAGAGAAACATGCACGGAAGCCATGTCTGCTTTGAGGTACCAACGTCCAAAGAAGAAACCCCTGACTGGTTCCATTTTGAGGAGAAACTAATAAGAACTGCAGTGCTTGGCTGTGACAGTTGTTTAGCTTTACTTATTACAGGAGGAGCTGATGTGAATATCGTTGATATGATTAACTGTACTCCTCTAATGAAGGCATCAAGATATGGTCATCTTAGTTGTGTCCATCTACTCTTAGAAGCAGGAGCTGATGTTAACATAACAGATATATTCGGGATACCTGCGTTGGGCCATGCTGTAGCTGAAATTCAGAGTTATCACACTGGTCAAATTGAGGAAATAAAAGACCAGGAAAAATGTGCAGAAATTTTGGTTAAAGTAGTGGAAAGAGCTAATGTGAACGGAAGTCCGGAAGGAACAGAAACGGCGCTGATGTCTGTCGCCAGCTTTGGTAATGTTGAGTGGCTACAGTCACTTTTAGAAGCAGGATGTGAAGTAAATAGAAGGGACAGACGTGGAAATACAGCCCTGATGAAAGCAGCTGCAGAAGGTCACGTCGATTGCCTTCAGGCGCTTCTAGACGCAGGAGCCGATGTGAACGCATTAAATGAGCAAGGATGGGATGCATTGACAGAGGCGGCCTGTGCAGCAGATGAATCATGTGTCTCCAAACTCATTGAGGCAGGGTCGAAGATCAATGATGACATCAGGGTTTCTTTTCTGACTTTGACTGTGTCGTACCGTGGTCGCCAGACTTACCCGTATCAACTGGAAAGCACCTATCGATGCATCCAGCAATTTCTAAAAGTCGGCGCGTACATAAATTGCCCAAGCCCAGCAAATGCCTTGGAAGAATACATAAGCGGTAGTCTGCTACTGAGGGGACCGGTACATATGTTGTTGTTGGCGGCTGGAGAAACAGTAGGCGAAAAGATAAAACAATTCATTCTCAAGGATTACATGAAACAGGAAGATCAGAATGACCTCAGTCTGAAACATCTGAGCAGGGAAGCTGTGAGGAAACAAATGATCGCAGCTCATCCTCATGATAACCTGTTTCAAGCTGTGAATGAATTAGATATACCCAAGACACTCAGATCATACTTGGTATATGATATGTCACTTGCGGATGATGATTACGACTTGGATGATTTTTTTGATTTTTTTTATGAATATGGCCATTCTATTTCAGACTTAGCTAGATTGAGCAAACTTATAGGTTTGGTACTTGCTGGTGGCGATCCTCAACTTGTGGACGTAGAGAAAAACGGCGACGACAATGTCGATGAGGATCCGTCGGACGAAGAGAACGAAGAATATGAAGTTGGGCAAGAGGAAGTAGACGAAGAGGAATATGAAGCCGAAGTAGAGGCCAATGAATATGAAGAGGAGGAACAGGAATCGGAAGATGAGGAAGAGGAAGTTGGGCAAGAGGATTGAAACGTGCTGAGATCTCGTACAAAGTGACCTCAAATTGAATAGCAATAAAAGAAATTCATGTTTGTAGTGAGATATTTTGAAAATTAAGTTGAAATGTAATTGCTGTGGTAAAATCAGCAGTATATCACTGGAAATTTTTATTTTTTAACAATTTTAAAATTAGCATTGAGTAACGGTTGAGAACAACAAAATGTTCACGGTTATAAAATCATTATGTATTACCGTTTGTATTTTAGCTCTGTAAGTTCGTTAAATATTCCAAGTCAGAACCAGTGTAAAGCTTGACACTCTTGTTGGCGGTTACAAATAAACTTTTCTCATTAATGCTTCGGCTTTGTCTCTTCAGTGCATCGAAAACCCTCGTTTCAGTTTGATGTTGCTCCAACACTTTAACAACTTTCTTGCAGCCGAAATACTTTTGGTAAAACAATTGTCTTTCTAAGATAGCCAGGCGACAAACTTGACTCCAGTTTGCGCATCATAAAATTGCCAAAATATCGCTCGTTTCACTTACTGTAATTTGAATTCTAAAATACACGTCCTGATTGTTATCATGCATATTTATCAGCAAATACAGGGAAAGGTAGCCAACTTGGAAAGCATGGTTTCGAGTCACTGCACAACCATATACATGTGAACATGTTATCTCAATGAGGATATCCTTCTTTGACACTGACTTCGCTTGAGAAAAGAAGTTGACTAAATTTCCTTTAATTCATTTCTTCGACAATCCACCACTTCGAAGTCCGAAAAAACACCAAATCGCATTTTTCAAGTGTGCTTATTCCTTCATTTGATACCAGTCTCATTATTTTAAAAAAGTGCTAGATTTAAAAATTAATCCCGAACATATGTGTGTTCTATATCAGATCAGTTTGCAGCAAGTCAATTCATAGATGAATCTTTTTTTCAGATTCTTGCTAAAAATCATGAAAAATAGTCGAAACAATCTTGCTGAAGACAAGTGGTGCTTGCGTTGGCTGGGGGAAGAATGGTGCAAGCACGTCTGCTTTGAGATTACTGCCACAAAGGAATTAACCAAGTGGTTTGTCTTGGATTATCAATTGTTGCAAGCTGCCAAACACGGCTGCAATGGATGTCTGGAGAAACTGATTAAAGCAGGAGCTGATGTGAACACAACTGGGGAATACAAAGTTACTGCACTGATGTTGGCTACCGGGAATGGCCATCCGGATTGTGTGAATTTGCTTCTAAAAGCAGGAGCTAATAGTGAAATGAAGGATCACTTTGGTTATAATGCACCGTCGTATGCGATGCACAGATTCAAATACTGTGATGTGCAAATTGGTAAGTGCCATGTTTATTGGGGTCTCCTGAGAACAACGGAAAGGCATGCTAACTCAAGTCCAGAGGCGTCAAGCACACCTTTAATGTCTGCAGCAGCCTCTGGCTGTATTGAACAACTGCAATCACTGACTGAAGTAGGAGCCGATGTGAACAAAACTAACCGATTTGGAGATATAGCCTTGATGAAAGCAGCCTCGGCTGGTCGCCTGGACTGTCTTGTGGCTCTTCTGGATGCAGCAGCAGAAGTACTGCTCTGATGAAAGCCATTGTTAACAATCACGATGGCTGTGTTCAAGCTTTACTGGCAGTAGGAGCTGATGTGAACATCACGAATAAACGCCAATGAACAGGACTGATGTTTGCTGCAGCTACAATCAATTCTGATTGTATCACACGGCTCCTGGAAGCTGGAGTCGAAGTGAAGGATGACGTTAATGCTACGTATATTAATATTGTTGTGAAGAATAATGTTAGGTACACATCCACCCCTGAAAAACTTATGAAAATGTTCAGCTGCATCCAGCTACTGCTGAAGATTGGAGGCTACATCAACCAGCCCAGTGAAACCGCATTGGAACTCTACATTGAGGGTGTTGGTAGAATAAAAGGACCGATTCAGATGCTGTTGTTGGCTGCAGGAGAAACTATAAATAAGAGAGACAAAGTCGAGAAAATGACGTACAGTGATGTAAAAGAACTAAATCTGAAGGAGTACATGAAACAGGAAGACCACAGTAACCTTAGTTTGAAACATCTGAGTAGAGAAGCAGTGAGGAAACGGATGATTAGATCTCATCGTCATCACAACCTGTTAAATGCCGTACCCAAACTGGGTGTATCCTCCTCCCTGGAGAGGTATCTTGTTTACGATGTACCCCTCAACGATGATGAGCACTAAGACGCTGAATTTATTAAAATGTGGCAATATTGCAAAATTGGTTTAACAAGATAAACATTTAGATACAGAAGAGAATTAGTGACTGTTGCTGCAGTGCAGATTAGAAACAACATTGAAGAAAGCGCAGATGGTGGTTAGGGTAAAGGATAATAAAGAAGAACCCTTGTGGACTCTACTCTCCAGAAATTGGCGATGAGTCTGATTTTTGTGGATCCTTTCCAGCAGAGGTTGAGGTTGAGATAGAAATCGCCCGATAACATACACGACGGTAAAATCAAGTATGTTAAATTTTCGTAACATACTTGATTTCACTGTGGTGTATGTTATACTTTTTGGTACTGTAGGAAACATAACATATCATACAGTTAAATTGAGTATGTTATACAAAGAAAAACACACAGGATTTAACTGTTGAGTATGTTATTTTCGTGTCTATCTCAACCTCAACCTCAAGCTAAACAGACGCACACTGATTTTTCGTGGCACTCATTTATTTTTCATTGCCCTTTTATGTGAATCCAACACCCTGAATAAAGTTCAGAAAATACGTGTGATTTTGAGAATGTCAGAAAATACTGACCAAAGTTTTATAATGGTCGACTATGAGAATTTTTTTTTTTTAGTTTTTGTTTGTTTACATGTAACTGCGATGCATTTTTAAGGTGGCTAGATTCATTTGATTGCCACAAAGTGATTTTTGCAACATTCACCATAATTGCAGTGGCATTTGCCATCACACAACAATACAATTTACATATTAAAATAACTTAA
>JBCAUG010537629.1:0-14852 GCA_038406175.1 Haplosyllis leylae | reverse complement strand
TACCCCCCCCTGCCGGCTGGACCTGAGGCTGGACCTGAGTACCCCCCCCCTGTGGACTGAAAAACACGTGGGAAGCTATTACCTTCCCCATCCTTCGGGTGCGGGTGGTAATTATACCAAGAATGGCAGTTCCAGGAAATCCCGGGGGGCGCCAACATACTATTTGACCAATTGTTTCCAAAAACTGCATCAAGAAGGGACGCGCACCCCCTAGATCCGTCACTGGCAAAACAAACGAAGCACCCCCTATTGGATTATACCAAAGCAAAAAGCACCCCAGGGTTTTCTTGGGGAGGGGCGAGTAATTTGGTCATCTTAAATTTAAATTTTTCATTTTCGGGAGTGGCGGATAAAATAGAATGTCACCAAAGTGAAGGACTTGAGCCAATTTTAACCTACCACCCCCTTCCCCCGCACCCACACCACCTGGAACTACCGTACGGTTCCATCACAATGTGTTGTTAAATCCGGTAACATTTCAATTGAAATTCCAGCGTTTACTTCGAGGTGGACAGAAACTCTAATTAACATCCCTAAAACATATGCACAAACTAATTTGTAGATTTCAATTCAAAGGATGATTTATAAAAAACTATTACTACAAAGCACCTTTTCAGTTACATTCTTATTCAAAACATAACAAATCACTACCGTAGGTGTTCACGTCACCCATTTCATCACAAACATTTGGCGATTATTTAATATATTTGGCATGTTCTTGTGTTGCAACTACATAAATTTGCGCAATATTATAAAAACCATAATCTCCAAAAAATAAATTTTCTCACAAATCAATTGCTACGCTCACAAGAGAAATTAACGTTTAATACAATTGTATGCTTGTGAATCCTACAACATTCGCCTAAATGCGTTAGGCGTTTCCTGAGTTATATATGTTGCTTGAACCAGTGTTCGATATTAATAAAGCAGTCAGACTCGGCGTTCACGGAGTTGAGAGGATGCGCATTCTTCGGGTACACCAAAGTCCTGCAAAAAATGTTTCACAGTATCAATCGTGTGTAAGATGATAATACGGTAAACATGATGCATGGCGGAACGTGATGCGGGAAAAACACTTGGAAAAGCCCGAGTTCTTTTTCATCACCGAAATATTTTTCGTTAAAGAAAATGCCAACCACATGGTATAGAGTACAAAATGACAAAGGACTTCATTTTGCCATGTAAAGTGCTCTTGATTAAAAATTCAAATTGTATTCTATTAACAATAAAATCGCTGCACGCATTTACCTGACTGGAACACCTCTGGCCTGCAGGGCACGTCGCAATTCGTGTCCCTGTTTCGGTGGAACTCTCCTGTCATCCTCACCAATCATTATTAAAACGGGGGTCTTGATCTACATAAAAAAAAACGACAACTAAATTACAGTACACTTCACTTGAAGTACACGCTCTCTGAGCTAAATAGAATGTGGGAGGTAAAAAACGTGGTGTCTTTGACATCCAATTTCTTTTTCTTATATTGCAACAGTAAGAAAAGAATGTTTGTTAGGTAAGAATGAATTAGCTTCGAGTTGTCATGTCGTAACGCGTTGACCTTCATTAGTCTGTTTGTGTTAGTTATTTAGAGGCTTCATTCATTACAGTGCCTGACTAATGAGCTAGAACGTACAGAACACTACTGCAAATTACACGTATCTGTACCTGATCGACATACTGAATCGGAGATACGTCAAAACTTTTCTTGTACATGTCTACTGTGGTTACCGTGTTATTAGGAAACGGCATCTGTACCGCAGTATGTCTCCTACATTAATTAAACAAGGTTCACATTTGTTACACGTAAAGTTCCTTCACTATAATATGACTTGCAAGCACACACATAAAAATAAATGTGCCGATGTCTGGTGCATCTTATTTTTTATTTTTAGTTGGTACATGATGTTGAAACTTCTGTCAAGCAGAATCTTGCTTTGTTTCGCCTAACGCAACAACATTTATCCTTATTTCATAACAGTGGTGTGTGCGCATGCACACAGCTTGTGCCATCCGTCTTCGCGGAGCTTTGAAGAAACGAGAAACAGGTTCAAAACACTTGGAACGTATCTCGTAGATTTTGTCTGTAACAAATATAAACCTTGTTTGTTTAATCACTTGATTTGTACCTTGTCCACGTACTGCATACCGGACCTGTTGTACAGTTCTGCATATACCTCAGGTTTGGTGGTGTTTGCAGCATTCATGGTGAAGTCAAAACTACCTTCGACGTAACACCTAACACAGACAACAGGTTTTGAATGAAGACAGTGGGAAAGGGGAACACACTAGAGGTTTCATTAACAACAAGCTATTTAATGCGTACAAATATATTTATTTCATTCGGTTTTATGTGAAAACGAAACCTTTCTAAACATCGCGGACAATTAGAGGACTATTTCAACTACAATATGATAGATTCCTTACAAAATAATATGGTGGTGTATATTTATTCTAAAACATGTCAAAGTAAATTGACTCACCAATCTGGAATGTCAGTGCTTCCAACCATTGCTGTAAAGCAAAAGGAAAGTTACTTTCGCAAAGAGTAGCTCAAAAACGGTGAATTGTATATTAAATTCGCAAAACTTACATCCTGCATTCACCACTGGATTCCGAGTGCAAGCTGCCTTGTAGAAATCCTGGAAAAGAAATAAACCATTATTTCAATCGAATCACGTAAGGTTGCCCCTTGCTCTTTCCACATTTCAATGCTGATTTTGTTTTCATTGTCATTATGAGCGGAAGATTGCTAGTACAATGGATTCTTAAGGCTAGATTCTAGTATCGTGACATTAGAGAAATCGAGTAAATTTTTACTTTTTCGGAACCTACTGGATATTGTCCTATTAGATGTAGTGCAAGGAATCCACCATGGGATCCACCAGTCACTACCACTCTATCTGGATCCACCAACCCACTATTCACAACTTGCCTCACTGCATGCTGCAATAACAGTTACATGGTCGCCAAACTCCCAATGGTGGTGTTTTCTATCTATTTAGGCTCATTCAGACAAATTAAAAGCGAACGTAGAATCGAAGTCGTAATCAAATGTGCTGTTTAGAATTGTGAAGTTGAAATAATAGAAAATCCCTTTTGAGTGTTACCAGTCTCCCAACATAAACGTTTCCAAGCGGAAGTTAACTTTGGTTGGTGGGTAGTCACAAACAATGATGTTAACAAAAATTGTGCATATTGCGCACAATTTACCTGACAATCCTTGACGTCTTGTGTGCCTATATTTCCCGGAAGTGAGTCCACACTGTCCTGCCCGAATCCAATCGATCCCCGATAGTTTACTAACAAAAAAAAGCATGTAGCAGTGATACACCGAATCCAAATGAATCAATAATAACACAGCCTCCCATTATTATTCCGACGCATACCGACCACCCCCCCCCCCCGTCGGCCCTATTCCCACTGTCCTAGGATGTCCCCACCCAAGCTTGCCTGGGACGGGGGACTTCCTTCCTGACGAGTCCTTCCTGTCCAGTCCTTCCTAAAAAAATTCGTGGAGTTTGGGGGAGGGGACTCCTTTCTGTTTGTACTGATGCATCAGGGGAAACGCTCATCCCCTGTAAACAAGACAGATAGCTGTGAAAACATTGCCTTCCTTCATATTACCTACACCGTCGGTAATAATTGTAAATTCTGTCTGTCTGCCGAATTGGAATTGGAATTCGTGGAGTTTGGGGGAGGGGGCTCCTTTCTGTTTGTACTGATGCATCAGGGGAAACGATCATCCCCTGTAAACAGAAGGACAGACAGTTGTGAAAACATTGCCTTCCTTCATATTACCTACGCCGTCGGTAATAATTGTAAATTCTGTCTGTCTGCCGAATTTGAATTGGGGTATGACGTCATATCGTCTTGTTTGCTCCCAGGCAAATTTGGGGCGCGACTAATTTTGATGCAGTTCTACTGTGTCTGGAAATGTCTTTGTGTCTATCACGTTGCATAATACTATATTTGGAGACAGAAATGGTAATTACGCATTCTGGGTTGTCACCTCCAAATAACACTTACTTAACCTTACTTTCTTAGTTCTTGCGATCAGCAAAAAAGCACTCGGATTCTAACAACCACTTTCAAAAGATTACCTTGAAATCAAAGGCCACGAATTGTTAATTTTTTTCCCGAATTAAGGTAAGAATGAAACCCAAGTATAAATACGCAATTAGCGTAATGTACCAAAAATAAAATGTGGCCAATTTTGAGCAGTAAAAAAGTTTGAGCCTAAAAACTATATTTCGATTTTCTGATGAAAAAGGATGGACATCATTCAGCACACTGACTTCTAATTGAACGACCACAAGGTGAATACCAATTCGAAAAGACAAGATTGTATGAATGTCAAATACTTCAAACTTCTTGTCTGAACGTTAAACAGTTTAAACTGAATCTTCACCACTTTTCGAAAACTGCTCAAGGTAAAGACTTTGCTTAGCAATGAAATCGCAGACAGTTAAATGTCTCGATCCAGTCCGAATATAAATGTCTCGATCCAGTCCGAATATGCTTTCATGATGACTATATTTGAATGAAACTTCAGCATTTCACGGCAAACATTACATTGAAAAGTATGTTGTCATATTTGCGTACTTGGTTTTTCTTAATGCTCTCTGATGTTTGTTAGGGGACCACTATAAATATAAAAGACAAACAAAATGTTCAGGTAAACGTGGTACTTTTTACCCCATGTAAACTAAGACATACTGTAATCTTTCCTACATTAGGGACCTCACCTGCTTCAGTTAACTACGCCTTTCTAAAATAACTTGACTAAATTTCAAATAAAATGTGGAATACCTGAACACGATGATACATATCTCTTAAAGGATAGCCATTTTAAACTTTACTAGTGTTGTATGAAGATGGATTTGACGACCTTCAATACCAAAAATGGATATTTCAAGTTCCACCTGCTAGTTTTGTTTGTTTACTTTGCTTTTAAAACAGGTAAGATTCACAATTCACCCTGCCCCCTGTGTCGTTTACAGACTTCAGTAAGTGACTGCAGACATGGAAAATATTTTTTTAATCAAGTATACGTCATCAAATGTTTTATGTTTGATCTAAACGTGGCCAAGTTCAAAGAATTTGTGGTTAACATAAACTCCTGTAATACGCTACCATTACAATTCGCCAAAAATCAATTAACCTTCTTATTTTTCCTCAGATTTTGTACAATGTCAGACTACCACTCAGACCTGTAACATCACACAGGTGATACAATGTGGAGACACGGCCATCAAAGACACGATTGAGAACAGCTGCACGTGAGTTGCCTTCTTGCTTCTCTTCATGTAAATGTCAACCAAAGCAGAATTTACTTATTTGGAAAGTACATTAAGACGCCGCAATTTCTTTTAGTACAAACTTTCGACAAATAATTGGAAATGTCTTTTCAAGTAAGCAAATTGACAGACTTTCCGCAACAAATTATTTTGATTTCAAAAAGGCATTTATTCCAATGTAATTTCTTTCCGTCTTTGTACTTCTGATTTGAATAAGTTTTATTTGAATTGAATTGTTTATTTTATTTGGTCCGCATTTCTATCTTTACACGTAAACAACTGCGACAAAAATTATAGCGGATTCTTGCCTAGGTAATTTATAGACAAGATCCTTCATTACTTAAGGATTTTTCGGAAATAATTAGCAAATAATTCCATAGGTGTCCGTTCCAGGAGCTTCCTTTTCAAGGAAATCCTGGATCAGCTACTCGATGATGTGCTACAAACCGAATACTTATTGGAAATAAATAAGACAACGACGTAAACAGTGTTGTATTTATAACATAACTACTTTTCTGACATCTTAGCTGGCAAAATACAATCCCAAAGTTTGATAGTTGCGTCTACGAAGCAACTCGGGGATGTATGGCTGTGATACAGTTGGAGATACAGAGCTGGGTCCAACAACTCAACACCACTATACACCAGATGAACACAAATACCGCTCAAACAACATCAGGTTGCACACACGGTATGCGTCGACCAGAAGAAAATTCTGAGATCACTTTCATTTTTTTAACTGTGCCAAATTTATAAAAGAGTTTCAGACTGGATTTGAACCACTGGCTGGCATTTACTTTCATATTGCTAAAAACACCACGCCGTGACATTTTGAAGTAGCATTTTTATTGGTCTAATTTTGGTTCTAACCTCAAGAAGGTGACAACAAGTAAGCTCCGTCTGAGCAAATCCAACAAACCGAGGTTGTAAATAGTAATCAGGAATTTTTTTTCCAGAATGTTTGAATGACAAACTAAAGAAAACTGAGGTTGACAAGTGTACGACAACCGGAACTGGTCTAGAAGCTCTAACGCAGAAAGTATTGGCTGCCGAGGGTACAAACCAAAATATGAACGCCGAGTGCACGTATGTATCTAACCATTGCTTAAAAATGTTTTCTTTTGTTAACATCTCAAATGTTTCTCAGAAAGAAAGTTCTTAATTTGTTCTTGATGAACAATAACAACTATCATTAAACAAGAAAGCCATTTAGTCGAAGGCCAACCGCCCACTTGCCAATTCTGAGCGAGTAGCAAAAAGATCACTCCCAAAATGGATAAAAGGCTGAAAATGAACAGACGGACAGACACGACTGAAAACATTACCTTCACGCAAACTACGTATGCGGGCGGTAAAAACACATTTCGAGGTATGTCCAGGTAACAGCATTCTATTACAGTGATGTCCGATATGACATTTTTTCAGTGAACTTCGCTCCATTGAGACCTGCATGCTAAAGCAAGTTGGTGACTGTCTGGACATACTGAAGTACGTAA
Organism: Haplosyllis leylae; assembly: GCA_038406175.1. Lineage (NCBI taxonomy): Eukaryota > Metazoa > Annelida > Polychaeta > Phyllodocida > Syllidae > Haplosyllis > Haplosyllis leylae. The sequence continues at coordinate 8,062 of JBCAUG010537629.1, read as the reverse complement.
ATACCACCTTAGAGCGAGTTCAGTGGCTAAAGGTTGAGAACATCTGTGCCACGAAACATGTATGGCCCAATACTACAACAACAGATGACTCAAGTAAGCAGATATGCCTTGTTAAAAGTAAATGATAAAAGATCTTAAAGTACTTACTGGCTAACACAGCAAATCCACATTTGACATATCCAGCGAACCCGAGCACAAAATCCAATGAAAAGGCAGAGTGGGGTCCACCTAAAAAAAAACAATACATTATATTAATACAACATTACTTTTCAGCCAAGAATCAGGACAACGACAACAACCTAGATGTGGAATATGTGATTATAATAGTCATCGCAATAGTGGTTCTGGTGGCCGTCAATATCGTCGTTTGTTTCGTAATTTACAGAGAGCGACAGAGAAAGTGAGTACAGCTAATTAAATACCGAAGCTTTAATTAAATGTCTTGTCTGATTTAATTATCATTGGGGTGTGGAACAGATGCAGACAATTTGACAGCTAAAATTATAACTCGGAAATGAACATGTTACTGAAACAAACGTAGTTTTGAGGTGGATGATTTTTTATTCTTCCCGCACAGCTCAACTCAAACTAAACATGGAAGTACCGAGAAGATTCAAAGATGAAAACGAAATCCTTTACGATGTATTTTCATTTAGATTTTTTTTTTTGACATTTTTTGTAGGGAAAGGGCAAAGTTACTGCGGGATAGTACGACGGACGACAGATCCAGTGATCCACTTCCGCCTTACAGCAGTCCGGATGGGCCTTACGTGAATCCGGGATCACCTTACATAGCGCCCGGAGGCTATACCGGACTGTATCCAAACCTTCATGCTGCAGGAAGAAGTCCTGGACTCTTTGGTTCAAGACCTCCTTCGTATGGAGGAGGTCGTTATGGTGAATCTCCTACTAAACCGTTTTACTAAATGATGGGCCTAAGAAAGATAGAATTTCTGGAATTCTGGCTGAGAACATGTGTTAAAAGTTCAATTCTTCAAATGGGTTCAACAACCTTATGAAAATGGATGTATACAAGTGCAATATAAAAATTACTGATTTTCAAACCAGGATATGTTCACAAATTGTGTCAGTAGGTAAGGGTTTTATAGTTTTGTAGCATATGTGGGAAATACTTATTCCTGTCTTTGTAATATAACACTGTTCTAATTGTTAATTCTTACAAATAAGAAGTGCAATAAAATTTTATATGTGAAAAAAAAACTTGTGTTGTCGGAATATTGTTAACATAATAGTAACAAAGTGTCTCGTACATACCATGTGGACTTACAATGAGTGGAACTTTTGCACCTGTTGTTTCACTAGAAGTTATCAAGATATACTCATAATCCAAGTCAGCTGAAATGGTAGCAGGAAGTTTCGACAGACGTTATCACTAAAGTATCGTAAAGAAACATATTCTGATCAAGGTGGACATTTTGTCATTTGTAATTGATAAGTGCATCGTTAAGTCATCAATGTTTCTTAATTAGTTCAAATCATTTGACTCCATTCTAGCCAAAGCTTGTCATGCTAATTTGTACGTACGATATTGGCTATTAACTTCATCTTGTGGAACCTTCAACTCGCACACCTTCCAGCTTATTTCATCTAATACTCTGGGGTTGTCGTCTAATTTGGTCCATTTTATGCTTGCTTCCTCGCCAAACTCGGGCAAAATCCCCATGACCTGCATATTGAAAGGTTTAATTGGCACAGGTGGGAAATCGGTCACTGATTTAATATTTCCTGCCATTTACGTAATTACATATGTAGTGGCTCTTTATTCGCCGCAAACTTGTTAACCAAGGACAACCATACATTATTAATCCTTATTTTAACTTGCAAATGTCTCACATAATCTGACACTTAAAAGTTATAATCTGAATCTGCACTGAAAGTAATAACACGGTAACTTAACTGTTGCTACTCCTGACTAAATTTATTATCTATTTCAATTTGAATGCCAGTTAATATTTCACAATTTTCATAATCCAGTACTAATTTGAATTATGTCTCTGGTCTCTATTTATGATAAAGAGACATTGTTTTATTCAGTGCCAGGTAACATACAAGGGCTGGGCATTTGAAGGCTGAGAGCAGAAAACCTAATTGGTAGTTGTTTACTGTTCCTCATGTGACGGAGGGACTACATGGGGACACAAACCATTTCTCAACTTTGCTATTCTAATACAAATGCCCTTTGATGACATATTTGTCCTTCGTACAGTTTTGTAATTATAAAATTGTGTTTGAATGTTAATCGATCTTTTTACATGACAAACAATAATATGTAGACCCCATAACCTTTTGTGGTAAACTTGAATACAAAGAAACTAATATCAACAGCTTTTCCAGAAGCAAATGGCCTTTTCGTTCATAAAGAAACGTTAAGTATAGAACAAAATCCACGTATATTGATGGAATTACATTTCATGTATCTGAGTGTGTTATTTGTAATATTCTTCAGGGGCCTTGGCAAAAACACCTTTGTCCGTCTTAATTATGTCTACGAGATAATTAGTTCTCACCAGATAATTGGGTGTGTTGGGACTCGAACAACTGGCGACGATTAGGTCATTGTGCACGTCTAACACATTCCACACTCCTACTGCTGGATCTGTCAAAGAAAAAACGTCGCATTAATGTGAGTGGACCAGTAGTATTTTGCGCAGAAACCAGATACTGGCTATTGTAATAGTTGAGACTGGTTACCATTGGTTAATCTTCTGACGTATCCAGTTTCTACGTGGATAACCACAACTTCCTGTTACAATAAGATAATTCACATCTTGTGAGCAATGAGCTATCTAATTTCATTATTCGCACGATTAGACAAAGATTAACACGGCCGTGGCTTACTTTCTACAATACATGTTCTTATTTGTAATTGCATCTGTCTTACTTAATTTGTTACTCACTACTTTACTCCTCCATTGTGTCGAGACGACGATTCTCTTACTATCTGAAGCCCAGCACCTGTGAGGCGTATCCGTCATAAACAAACCAGGAAATCCGTCTATTTCTAACAAAGTCAAACGACGCATAAAGTAGATATGTGCGCAAATACTAACGTGTTATAATCTTAATCAATGGCACACACACAGGCTTGGTATCGTTAATTTAAATTTATGATGCTGACCTGAAGGTTTCCGTACAATATCTACCACAGGGAGTATCCCTCTAGTGGACCAATCACACTGAAAATAAAAACATGGTATCTCTATACTAAACGTGAAAGATGCTGTTATAGTAAAATAATGAGACCCTGAATTCAAAATGGCAACATTATGCCATTCGTCACAAATTTCCAGTTTTCCCCTTGACAGCTCAACAACAGATAACAGTACAAATAATTTGACAAATATTGTTCAAGTAATAACATGAAAACCAGAAAACATTACCATAACAAGTCGATTGCACCGCTTGTGAGGGCCTCCCACGGGATTGTCTAAATACACTAATTTACTACAGTCTGGACTGAAACTTGGAGAATTCACAGCGTGGTCTTCCGTCGCTAACGGCGCTACATCAAACAGAAACGCAACAAACACGTGAATAAGTCGCAAATGCAAGACAATTTTTCGCTTCAGAACTGTTATTCAAGTGGCAGTAAAACTCCTTCTAACCACAGTGTTTTTCCATCTACACAATGTTCTTCAGTGTAGAATCAACACCGTTATTTGACCATCGACAGCAATAGCGGACTTACTGGATTCTGAGGTTTTCAAGTCAATGTGGTAGAGAGCATTTTTTCTTATTGGACAATAAGTGAGTCCAAGTCTGAAAGGTTCGTGGTCCCAACCAACACATACAACACCCTGATCATCCGGACACCAGATCGCCTGCCATGCAAATGAAAATATACGGTAACAAGAAAGTCCTCTGGCGTGACCGCAAGAGGCGTGCCACCTGCTGCGTAACAAGTGCTTGTGCTTGCACTTCTGTACTATTCCTCGGGATGGGGGGGGGGGGTACCCCAGTCCCAGCTGGGGAGGGGGTGGGGGGGGGGTACCCGAGTCCCTGTGGACGGAGAGACACCTGTGAAAACATTACCTTCCCCATTCCTTCGGAATGAGGGCGGCAACAAAAAGAGACTGTGATTTTTTTACTTTTAGTCTGCCTTAGTAAATGTGTGCCTGTGTGCCTGTACATTACGCTTGAAGGTTGTTTCTTTAAATTGCACAGATGTGATAACGTTTCCATCCGCCTCTCCCTCCATAACCCCCACCACGTCTGGATGTTTCAGACAAAATTCAGATCTTTACATTTCTTGGGGTTTTTTCCAATATGTGTCATTGGTGCATTCTTTCAATACGAGTTCTCAAAGTATTCGTGGCATATTTCTGGATATTTCAGAAAAGTTTCAGGAACTTTCCCTTTTTCTTTTTGCCTGGATCTACTTCAATGAAATTGAAAACAAATCTCACAAAAAGTTACCTGGCCTGGAGAAATGTTGTCCGGTAAATTGTCCAGAGCACTGACAATACCAGATTCTACATCCAGAACGCAGACCACCGGGCAGCTCTTACCGAGTAATTGTTCTCCCCAGTCTTCGTAGAAAACATACTCATCCCCCTGAAACATGTCAGATACTCGCGACATAATTAATTACTCATGGGTGTCTTTGGAATAAACATAAAAGTATTTCTTCGCGATAAATTTTGGTTATAAATATTTTCAAACTAATTAACCCAAATTAATACCAGTCTAAGTTCATCTTTGCTTTTTGATAGACTCTCTGTAACAGCTTTTTTGTCGAAGAATGATTTGGCTTTCGGTCGCTTCTTTTCGGCAATGTAGAGAAGATGTGTTTCAGCGTGGGACCATTCAAAACACCTAAACTGACCTGAAACAACCAGTAAATCCACAAATAACATGTCATTTTGAGGGCACAATTTGTAACGCTTCCCGGGATTACAGGTAGTTTTACCATCTATGGCACAGAAGACAATAGCAGGGTATTGATGACAACTCACACATCTAACGGAACGAATCAATGGAAGACCTTTGAACGTAATTAATATATCCGGTCATAAGGGAAGTACGGGTGATTACATACCATCATCGTACACCTTCCCATGCTGGTCCAGACTGTCAACATCAATATTGTTGATTTTACACCTTTGATCCCAAATCTGTCAAAGTATCACTTTTTACAATATTCAGCATTAAGCATGTTAATAAATAAATATTTCCAATGTTTTACTAATTTCATTGAAGTACTGGATTTATATTTAGATGTGTTCTTTGAAAAATATTTCAATACAGTAAGGCGCACGCCCTATTTCTTGATAGCAAAATTCAGTAGCATATTGGATGTGCCACATGAATTTAAAAAAAAGAAATAATTGCCATGATAAATTCATCTATTAACAAGAAAGTCCTCCTGCGTGAACGCTACGCTAGAGGCATACCGCCCGCCGCGTGCTGTCCTATCCCGGGGGGGGGGGTACCCCATCCCAGCCAGGGGTGGGGAAGCCCCATCCCAGCTGGGGCGGGGGGTGGTAACCCCATCCCAGGGTACCCCCTGGCTGGACCTGGTTCAGGTACCCCCCCCCACCTGGACCTGGCTCAGGTACCTCCCCCAGCTTGGGTCCCCCCAGCCCAGGTACTCCTCCCCCCAGTTCAGGTACCCCCTGGCTTGGGTAGCCCCCCAGGTACCCCCTACCCCCTGGCTTGGGTAACCCACCCCCCAGCTCAGGTACCCCTCCCCCCATCTCGGGTAGCCCCCCCCTCCCTCAGCTGGACCTGGACCTGGCCGGGTACCCTGCTCCTGTGGACAGACAGACTCACGCCTGTGAAAACATTATCTTTCCCGTCGTACTACGTACGCGGGTGGTAATAATATTAATAGCGGATACCGGTATTCATTAAACTTCATAGCTTTTGCTCTCGTCTTTCTTTTTCGATATCGCCCGGAATGTGTGACAAGGATCAGGGATCCCCTCCAAACTCGCCACTAAGTTCAACCTTTCTTTGTGTGGGCAAGGTATGTGGGCGCCCTGACATAAACTTCATACATTATTAGACTACCTCTATATACTGTCTTTCCTCGCCCTTATTGTCCTTTGTTGCTCGTAATATGGCCCTGTATTTCCCAGAAGCAGACTCGGACATGTATTTTCTACAAAGAAGATTAGATGAAATTACCAACATTAGAATGACAGCTTTGCAATCTCCTGTTACAGATATTCATTTATGTTCATTCTCTTTTGGAGCAGAATCAGCTTCAAATCTCTTTCGTACAAGATTGTGTTTCCTGTTAGGTCAATTAATTAGCAGTATTGTGTTTAATTTTACATACTACGGACCAAATTCTTAGAAATGATTGGGCTACAACAACTGTCATTAGCATAAGGAATGGAAATAAATTCCCCCAATTACAGCGATTCACATTGTTTGATAAATATGTCCCTTTTACATCTTTCCCTCTCCCCTCCTCCAATAAACCAAGTTATTGGACAGAGAGAACGGGTGACTTAACAGCTGTTGTTTTACTTCATGCAAACTTAATTATTTGCTCTATTATTGCAATATCACTTTGTACTTCCAGCGCTATCTCCCGACAGTCAACTAATCCACAATCGCATTTCCCTGGTCTTACTCATGGAGCATCTTTTTATCTACGAGGGGGCAACTCAAGGTTTTGGAAAATTACATTTTTTTCATGCGTCAACTGAGGCACATAAAATGACAACCTGGTGACATCTTTGGCCTAGTCACACGTGAGTAACTATATTCCAGAGTTGTACGCAGCTAACATCTTCTGTGATAGTCCAAAGTAATTGTGTGGCGATATTGGGAGATTCTTATTGCATTACATGCTAAAGTTTTAAAGTAAGTTCTGGTCATAATTGCCCGTAATGACTTACTGGGTTGAAATGTCGACTGGTGGTAGCGGAAAGATGACGTCGAGTTGTACGACATGGTTGCGGGAAAATTTCACCTTTTCCATTCGTTCCAAGTCACGTTGATTCCATTCTGAGTAGACTCTGAAAGAATGAAATCACAATAATCACAAATCACAAAAGTTTCTTATTTTACAAATAAACCATAAAGTCAGATTAGTTTGAACAAACTTTTTTTCAAATTTTGAAACAAATTTAATGTTAATGTCAAATATTCCGCTTTCAATAACATGGAAAAGATATCAGATATACTTCTCTGTCAGTTATATTTCTCCACACTTACTTGACATGCCCAGGGGAGTCAATATTTACGATCCGAGCTGAAGTTACGTTGGGGATAGCAGCCAGTTCTCTGTACACATCCACGGCATCTTCTTCCTAACAGAAAGAGGAAGGGTGCCAATAACATTTCTGTGAAACATTTTTAAACTCTCAATGTACATCCGATCACATGCGCAAAATGGTTCTGTAACTGGGATTTGAATTTTTAGATTGTCTTCCTGATGAAAAAGAGAAAGTACTCTTGTGTCAAAATTGTAGTTCCTTACAATGCAAAAGGGGTAGGTCTTTAAGTTGGGTTATTACCGCCCGCATCCGAAGGATGGAACAAGTAATGTTTTGACTAGTGTTTGCCTGTTTACAGGGGAGGAAAAAACCCCCTGATCCAGTCACTGGTCCTGAGTTGTGTCGGGGGGGGGGGAGGCTAGTCTTGTCACTGGTAGGGGGCACCCCCCAAACAGGACGGGGGTACCCCCAACAGGCTACGACACAGGCAGTACGCCTCTTAGGGCCGGTTTACACCAAGCGTCAGTGTCAGTGTAGTGTCAGCGCTGTGATTACGCTTGCAGTATAGCTCTCATTGACCACAATGGAGTTGCTTGAGAATGGAGTTGCAACCCATTTTGAAGCGACTCCAAAGGAAAACTCATTTCCTTTTCAACAAGAAAGTCCTCCTGCATACCGCCCGCAGCGTAACCTGTCCGGGGGATACCCCAGTCCTGTCCTGGGGGTGGGGGAGGTACCCCAGTCCTGTCCTACCCACAGGTATCGGTATCGGTGATGCTGAATTTAGTATCAGTAAAGTCTTTTTCCTTTCCTTACAAAGGTTTGCTACTTGAGCTACATATTTTCTAGGATGATTTCTGGTTGGAATA
>JBCAUG010537518.1:0-14853 GCA_038406175.1 Haplosyllis leylae | reverse complement strand
ATACCTCTTTACTGAAGTACCATACTTGTTACACTAAAAGGTTTCTACTGATTACATACCACAGTATTTACATGACTGCTACGTGCTACGCAACTTTGGGATTCTAGCCGCTTTCATATATACTCGTTAATGCATGATACACAGATGACGTAGCGGCAATATTAACCTATTTCTTCTGTGAACAATGAACCAGACATTGTGTAGGCTGAGTTCAAATCAAGGAAAAGTAATGACCAAAGAAAATACTTTCTCCGACCGTGAAAGATAACTACAAATCGTGAGGGTAGAAGGCCTCTCAGATTAGTTGTCATCAGTTGTGTGGACCATCAGGGTTAAGATTTTTCTGTCAGACTTCATATTCATGGAAGGAGATCGAGGCAAAAGAATGGATAATTGAATACATCTTTCCTTTCACGTAACACAACCAAATTTATTGGGGAAGCATTGGATGTCTCCAACAACATGGGACTTAAATGACACACTTCAACGTAAACACCCAAAATAACAACCAAATATTAAATCAAAATGGTTGGTTTCCTACTCCAAGACAGTCCACATCAGTAATGTTACTGTACCTGCGTATATATCTCTGGAAATAATACATGTCTAAAACAAAAGGCTACTTCCACACATTTCGAAAATTAATCATACACACCCTGAAGGAACATCAAAAATTTCGGACTAAAACGGAGACATGACTAATTTCTGACAAAGGCTTCGCAATGAAAGTCTATGGGAATTTCAGTTTTTGAATGGTGCAGCCTCCACTGGTGACAATACAAAACTAATTTTTGCAATAAAAATTATATATTAATGTTGTGAGAATGACGTGGCCATATTTCAAGTTTTCAATTTAGAAGTAGGTAACAAATGACAAAAACAAGCACATGCTCAGAAAATTCTGACTAATGCCTGATCAATAAGGTGTTAGAAATTAGTGACTTTAATGGGCTTCACACTAGTAACATTAGGAGAGTCAGAAATTATTGATTGATAAAACCTGTTTGAACTGGTTTGAACTAGTTTGTGTTCAGGTGTCAGAAATTACTGATCAATAAAAAAGATGTGTTCAGACAAAATTTCAATTTTCTTTGGTTCTTTGTACAATTAACTTTTAATGGTATTTGACAAAAAAATTACACTACACAAACCTTTCAAACTATGTAATAATTTTCAAAGTGGATACTCAGATGTCTGTAATATTTGCAGATTTTACAAGGGAAAAATCTCTGAAAAAAGTTCACCCATTGACTTCAATAGGTCAGAAATTACTGATATTGTCATTTTAGTCCGAATTTTTTGCTGTTCCTTCAGGGTGATACACATTGCTGTGAAGCTGTACCGAAAAATGAGTACTTTTCTGGGGCAATACCTCTGAAAAACGTCTCATGTTTTTCAATGAATCAAATTTTCTCTTTGTGCACGCAGTTCTTCTGTTTATTTAGAAATTTACTGTTATGAAATTGGTATCATGGGGATGTGACATTCTAAAGTATTGTATTATAAAGTAAGACAAATTATGGTATTTTTGATTAGTTTTCATCACGTAACTAACGTTAAATGGAACTTCATAAGGATTTCTTTATATTTACTTTTAAATGCATTATCAAGTCTTCATATTCATTAAAACATCCACCTAATCCATGTGTACAACTATTTCTCAATTTCTTTCAAACAATAGACTTCCTTCGACACTTTTTTTTACAGATATTAGGAAAGAGTTTACCGAATTTACCTTGGAAATAAACCCTCTGAACCTTATCAGTTTTCGTTTGAGCCAGTGTTTTGCCATATTGTGTGAAGAAATTTCCGCGAAAGGTCCTTTATCAAGCTTATTCTGATGGAGTAAGACTTACAACCCCCTGTGAGAAATGTCTTGCCGTCCACTTAATTGACATTTGTTATTTGAAGAGCAACGAAAAGAAGGAAATGTCGCATCTGTTGACCAAACAAATCGCCTTATAACTGAAACCTCCACAAGCTGCCTGCTTCTTTAGGTCTACTTGTTGCAAACGTCTAAATTAGCCCCCATCCCACCCCATGGGCGATTTGTTCTTTATCAAGCACTGCGTGTCCCCCTGAATTACCCACAGCCAGTGCAATCAACTGTGACTTGATTAATCAAGCGAAGCCAAGCAAACATTTCTACCCCTACCAAAATGGCGACCCCAGTGTCCAACAAGGATTTGATACAGTGCGATTCCATGGAGTTTTTTGGGGGAAAATAAACCTGGTGCCTAGATCCGCCAAACAGTATTTACTTAAACAGGTAACTCCAAAAATATAAAACCAAACTTATCTTCGGTGAGAATCCTGGGCTTGCAGATGTAGATCTCTAAGTTTTATCTTTGTCTTGTTATCACATACCATTCGAGAAATTATACCTGTTAATGGTTGTGCTCCCATAAGATGTGTTAAATGGATATTTCCACAGTGGAACGTGGCATTTGCAGTTTGATGAATGTCACAAACCTTAAAAGCACACAGATCATTCTTGATCTAGTTAGCAGTAATGTGATGTAAATGTGTACAAATCGTACAACTAAGAAATCAACCACTGGGTTTTGTACACTGACTACATAAATGGGACGAGAAAGGTGCGAATTGAATAAACAATAGGGTCGATCGAGCTCGACAAGACACAAGGGACAGTTATTTACCAATGTGAATTCATCCTGGCCAGATCCTGCATTCTGTTTACACAAAACAAGTTAACCTGATGTTCGTTGGACATCCTGAAACGATATACTCGTTTGTCTAAAATTAATTTTTCAGTTCTACCTTTGTAGCAACATCATGGCTAATGTTTCCGGCTTGGACCCTGATAGGTGTGGCAGGAAGCATGATCCTTCTGACTAACATACAAACTGCTAACCTACTGTACGGTGGAAGAGCGACAATCATACTGGTTCTTCATGCCATGTATGATCTCAGCGCCTTAGTGATGATCCTTTTCAGGGTATGTTCTACTAGACTGTTGTAAAAATAACTGTCAGGATGTTTGCAGTGGTGGATTTAGGAGCATCCCTCCCTCTCCCATTATGGACTAAGTGTTTTCATCCCGTAAAGGGTTGACGCGGCCCCTATGGCTGTTCTTGGATATGCCAATGCATACTTCGACCATTTTAGCACAGTTGTTGCAAAGCATATCTGTGCTATTTGTGATCAGTCAATTAAGTTAGATTTTGCAAGAATTGGATACGACAAAATGATATGAAATCCCATTATTTCTGATCACTGATAAAACTTCTCTGTAATTGCCGGTTATTTGTGTGTCATATTTGTTGCTTATATACCAAGACAATGCTAAAATGACAGCTGTGCAAACAGCCATCTGACTGTCACTGGCTTGATTACTCCTTTGATGCCAAGCGATGTCCCGGTCCTTTCGGTATTGTCATAACCCCCACAGCGGGTTTGAAACCAAACGATTTGTGGCTGATAGAATAATGGACAATTTCCCTCTTTGCCTTCCCAAACGGAGATCAATAAGTGTGAACAATTTATTTTCGTATTCCTCAAAGGGACACTGATTTCCTAGACTTAAGTATCAAAGGGGTTAGGGACAGAACATTTTCTACGGCAGTATTGGAATTCAATCGTACGCCATGTTTTCATGTTACTTTGCAGGATTTTATCTTTGAGATACTTGAAGGATGGTTTGGCTGTAGTTTCATATATATACTTTCATTTTTCAGGAGTCTTCAATAGCTGGTTTGAATATCCAAACATCTTTTATGTTTTTAACTGTGGGGATAGTTCCCGTTATTGTTGGAACCATTGCTTTTCTGCCCAAGAGTCGCATTCCTTGGCCGCTTCCAGAAAACTACAGTGAAGGTCGAGATTCTTTAGCTTATTATGTTCATAAGCATTCCTTCTGTAACAGAAACAGACAAGGTAAGAAGATTCAGCTACAGACCAGCCCTTCATGCATTCACAGAGCTTTATTATGTGTATTACTGGCAGTTCAATAGCACTATTGAAAAGGACAAAAAACCCTCTAAAAAATCATCAAATGTAAAGTACGAAAGAATTTTCGTTTCTTTTGATTTCGAAAATGAAAGAATAAGAACAGCGAAACTTCTCTTAATTGTTGACAAATATAACATTTTGCAGCTCAAATGGATGTTGTAGCCAGTGGGCTTCGGCCGGGGATGCTGAGTCCTATGTATTTGCTACAGGTTGCATGGTTGTCCTGTCTCCTCCTCAAGGTTAAAACGTTTGAAAGCAGAACGGTTGCCTGGCTCATTTCACTACCTAAGGAATTCTTCAGATCTTGTAAGTAAAAGCATCATGTAATGAATCAAACAATTAAAAAGTGGAGGCCAATAAGCACTATGTATTTTTGTTAAGTTGTTTTACAGCACCATGATCTCTTTGTTTCATGTCGTGCCAGAAAATGCCAACAAGGTGTAGTTTTATGGTACCTAAATGATCCCTACTTCTGAAACCTGATATGTGGTTAATATTCTGTTACGAGTTTTTATGAAGAAATGTTTTGATTGCAGATCCATCGTATTATTACGGTCTGCTTCTTCCATACCCGTTTATGATGGGAATCACGCTTGTTGTTGGCATTGGATTAGATCTCATGTACAATCACAAGCAAGGTAAGTTTCGGCGCTGATTTAATCCAGAGAAAACCTACAAGCAGTCCGCCTCAAATTGAGCGATCTTCTCACCAGATACTTATCCAGAAATGAAGTTTCCATTTTCTTCCCTCAAACAGCTATTAAATGAAAGAAAATGAAACTCGTTGGAGAAACTGTACTGTTTTGAACGTACTATTGACCAATGCGATTAATTGCTAACGAGACAATTTTTTTATGGAACAGGTAACCACGATAAATCTGAGCTGGTATCCAGATATACGTGGATCTACATCATGCTGTGGATTCTGGCCGCTATTTTCTCGCTGCTTGATGTTGTACCTTTGACTATCAACCCCAGCGCTCACTTTCAAATCATGCTGTGTTTCTGCGCCGTATTAAGAGTTGGTGCCTACGGGAGTAACGCTTCCTACATCTTCTCACTGTAAAATATGCTTCGAAATTTTATTTTCAAATTTCCAAAAGCCATCTATCAGAAACATTTATTGCCATTGGCGGATCTAAGTGGGGACGCCAGGGACGCCCCAGGGCCCAATTTCTTTCATTTTCATGCAGTTTTCAGGAAACATTTGGCCAAATAATAGGTTGGTGCCCTCACCTTAGAGGTTGCCGCCCCCCTTTCTGGAAAATCCTGGATCCGCCACTGATTGTATTTAAGTCTCAAATACAAACATGAGTTCTTCTTTCACAGTTTTCCTCATGAAGACTTTGGTAAGCTGTATGGTTTAAGCCTCGCTGTATCTTCTCTTGTTTCGAGCTTACAGTTTCCACTTCAACTCCCCCTGGTGGACAGAAACCTCGCCATAATACCTGCAGCTGTAAGCACCATTTGTTTCATCCGTAGGCATTCCTGATGTCTCCAACACTTTGAAAGAAAAAATCGGAAATATTTGCTTTGCTTTTTGAAAGAGAAAGTTTAACAATAGAAAGGCTATTTCACACAAAATATACTCTTTTCTCGAATGTCCTAGAAACCATAGTTAAGCGCAAAATTTAGTACGAATTGATTGGTACATTAGAACAAAAATCTGGGTTAATTATAAAGAATCGGAAAATTCAGTGCAAAAATACATTGTGTCTGAAAATAGCAATGAAAACAAATAAAATTCATCCCGGGAAACATTGTCGCTGATATTACCTGCATTATGTTCATCCGTAAATGATGTTCTTTGCAATTGCAGTTAGACGGCATTATTATGTGTTTGGTGCTGTTATCTCTCTTTCATCCTGTCTATGTTTGGAGACAAAGTGCGAGTTACGTTGACAATCTTAATGAAATTGCCGAATTGAAAGCTCGTCATTACAAACCAAGACCATCAACTTACACCATTGTGCACGGACAAAATGCATTATTTCCCCGACCTGAGCCTGGTGAAGACAGTGATTTGTAATTCTGAATAGGTGTTATTTTTGCAGAAAAACGTACACAATTGTCTGCTTCCTTTTGTTAGGAAATCATTGTTTCATTTCGAAGAATTCGGAAAATTGTGTGTGATTAAATGTTCTTTTGTCCATTGATTTGTAACAATATTCATACTTTGATCATTTGCCTGAAATTATTCAGTGTACGTTCATCAATACAAAAGATGGTCAAACTTTCCTCGAAAATTAAAGAAAAAATGCTTTGTTCTCACATGAAGTTAATTTTACGCAGTTGGTTTTCAACTAAACGAATCATCTAAAACATTTGATTCTAACCATTTAAAGTGCAGCGTGCAATTAAAAGTACAATTGTAATTGTGTAAATGTTAATATTGTCCATTACCAAATTATAAAAGTTTTGTGCACCGGAAAAAAATGAATAAATTTACATCACAAACTGTCTAATTTCTGTTCGCTTCTTTCCAAACAGGTCCGTGTATCCATGAATTGTCCGTCATGATTGCTGATGTCTTCCTTTACGAGAGCTTCACTTTTACAGCTTTTTAATTTTTGAATATATATTCTTCATACGGGGAATGGAAACTTTTCTGTTTGCTATAATAGTATTCTTTTACTGCAGACTTTCATGATTTGTGTACTTTTTGAATTTCCCACATGTTATATACAGTTTTTATCTATCACAAATTATTCCTTTCAATATAAAGATAAAAATTTGAAATTTGGCACAGATACACAAAAATGCAATACAATAGTTGCTTGGATTTTAAAACAATTCTACTTTTCTGCAGAAAACTGGTACAGAATACATCTGTATGTAACATGTATAAAGACACGTTTTTAGTATATAGTGGGATTTGAATCGTTGTCAAATACCACAATTAGGTGTACAGCACATGTATCCGAGGGGCAGTACAAAGTGGCGACAAAATAAATTCCTCGATCTAATTAATAGAATTACGTTGAAGCTACATTTTTTACATCTAGTTTGTAAACAACAGCTCTAATTCCATTTAAAAGTATCATTAACTAAAAAGTATCACTGGTATGACTATATAAACTTTCAACCCCACTCTGTAGTCGACAGTTCGGAAGTTTTCGTATAAAATTCATCTCTGACACCAGGTGAGTCCTTTATATTACTTCTTTCTACATTGATCCAAAATAATTTCGTGCGAAACAATTTTAACTTTGTCCAGCCAATTACAAAAATGTCAGATCAACACAGACAAAAAGTCAACAGCATCTCGATGTAATCCACTGGCATGGATTTAGTCCGCTTCATGAACCTTGTGTCAGCAGGTAAAGTCAACGTAGCAAACAAACCAAAGATGTTTATTTCTGTTCCTGCAAAATTCTAAATGAGAAACAAGTGCAGGGTATGACACGTGCCTAAGCACGCACAGGGAGGGCTCCGCCCCCACCCTAGAAAAGCCGAAAAAAGTAAATATGATTATAATTAAAATTGTATTTCAGAATTTACATCATGAAAATAGCACTGCTGATAGCAACCGCGGTGGGGCTTTTTAACTTCAGTACTTCGCTCAATTTTGCTAACCTAGGTTTCCTTGAGGTAAGAATGCCAAGATAACGACATTCCATCCATTAACAAGATCAATGATAACTCAACTTTAAAAAAAACATTTGTACAAACATCAAAGCAATCAGAAATCGATTCTTCATCCCTGCACAATATTAATGATCTTATAATGTATTCAGGATGCAGTAAGCAAAAATCTTGCTGATCAGTTCACCCAGTTGAAACAACCTTTGAAGAACCAGGTCGGGGCCCTTCTCCTTTCTGGACACATTCAGACGGCCTTAGCATGTCTACTGTTGGGTGGATCATCACTTGGTAAATCATTAGATCTGTGCATTGCGAGCTTTTCCTATCAATTGTGTATTTTCAATTAACTGAGATAGTGCTTCTGCAGGGTAAACAAATAGGTTGGACCCAATAGAAATGTTTTATTCGAGACACACCTTTCTTTGCATGACGTCATATGTCCACAACAGTTGAATTTTAATAAGAAGTGACGCTCATCACTCTCACCCCTATTACCGCGCACCCCTAAAAAGCTAGTTATCGAGTCTTCCCGTAATTGTCATTAAATTCAATGAATTTAAAATTTGGTGATGTCACTGAAAGAAAGTCACACCTAAATTTTGTGACTATAACTATGTAAAGAAGGTAACATTTTGTCTTGATTGTTGCTAACTTTCTATGTTTTCTATTTTTGGCATATTATGATATACAGTCTGTCATTTGCAAATATTGTGTCATAATTTCAGTCTATTTATGGGGAGCACGTTGCATTTTATTTTATGGTGACCTGCTTACTTCATAGACATGTCACTATGAATCAATGAATTCATTGAGTTTGATGAAAAAATTACGGAAAAACTCTATTGTACTTGTTCAGCAGTGAACTCTGACAAGAAAGCCAAACGGCTTTTCACATGGTTGTTGTTGTTGTTGTTTCTTCCTTTCCCCTTGTCATTTGTTGTTATTTTATGTCATTTCACAACATGAATGACATAACTATAGGAAATGACAATAACCAATGATTCAAATGAGAATTTATAAGCTTCAAATAAGAAATTCACTGGAAATGATTGGAAAACAGTTGCGAAGACATCGTCTTCAGAAATACTAAAACATTTGTCTTTAATTTATAATTAGTTCTGTTATAATTAGATCTATCTGCCTTCCATTTCCGGATATGTTGTGTTATTGTACCTCAGTAGTAGAAGTAATTTGTTCTAGGTTCGTCTGCAAAGGAAAACCTGGACTTGAAGAACATATTGGCAAATAATAATTTACTCGGGAATTTGCCACTAACTAGTATCCTTAACGATGATCCACTCGCATCCGTTCTGGGCAGCATTCTAGGTGTAAACAACGGACTTTCAGGTAGTGTATCTGGGTCACTGCCTCTGGCTGGAAATTCTCCACTTGGGAATGTCGTGAAAAGCACTCCGATTGGAGGCCTTGTTGAGAATTCCCCTCTCAATGCAGTGGAAGGCTCACTTGGTGGAGGCAGCGAACTGCTTGGAGGCTCAGGTTTGGTTGGAGGTCTACTCGGCAAAGGCAAAAAAAATGGCAAACGTCACCTTGTGGAAGGTACTTCGGAAATGATCAATAACATAATAGGAGATGAAAAAAAATCCTTGTAATTGAAATATTAAAATCAACCTAAATGGAATGTAGCTGATCCGTTATCATGAATTCTAATGGGGTTTTCATTTCCGTGCCTTCTTCTATGTCCTCAGACTCAGCATTTGTGAATCTTGTGCACGGGGGGATCTTGTGTTCATGTTTACCATCTGCTCATTTGATATTAGCCATTTGCTCACCTCATAAAGATGGTATCAATTCGCATCGGAAATAAATCTGCAAAAATATGGATAAGACTGTGTGTCTTACTAAATATACTTTCTACCTATTGAAGAAAATGGGCTAAACAAGAGAAATTTCCTGAGAGCGAGGTCTCAAAGACAGTTGGCTAGTGCAGATGTTGATCTCATCACCCCGAGTGTCGGAGGATTCCTGGTTAACATTGCGGAGAATGTTCGAAATTCCAATTCCTGGAATTACATTAAAGCCAGATTCTGGATTCTGGGTTCGGATGCGGAGGTATCCTAAGTTTATTTCGTATAGTTTCAAATAGTTTATTGAAGAAAAGGTAAAGAACATGGGTTTTGACGAGTTTTGTTCCTGTTTTTGATATTTAATACAGTTCAGTGATAGCTTCCTACCTTTCCTAATCCAAAAAGGTTCAAATTTTCTTTACTTTCTTTACATGATCATTGAAGCTGATCTTTGATAAATGTATGTAAGACAATGTAACTCTGTATTTTCAAATTTCCACCCAGTCATCGTACAATTCTTTCAAAAAGCTATGTAATATGACAGATGCACACTTTTTCTCTTTCGCAGCCTGTGGAAGTAATGCTTGAATTCGATGGTGACGTCGCTGTGGTTGATGGTTTAGTTCACGGTGAAACATACATCGTCGAAATCTACGTCGTGGCTGATGCACGCATCACCCACTCTTTCCCACCTGTCCAAGTGTACATTTCATAATGCTTCAAAACCTAAAACAGATCACTGCTTTGAGTAATGTATCTGTCCGAGAGAAGTTTGTTTGGAGCTTAAAAAAGACGAAATCATTGTGTAGTAAACTAGTTTATTCTTTCAATAATAAATGATAATAGTAATATAAAATGCACAAATGTGTATTCTCTTGTTCTTTTCCACATTATGACAGTTATCCGTAACGCTACGGACCTTCCTAAAGTCTGCACTTAAAAGCTTGCTCTCCAACGGCAGCGAACAGAAATAAAACTTTCTCTCAGTTTCAAAATGATCAATAGCATCCTGACTTTTTGTTGTAAAGAATTTCTGTCCAACACCTCAGATTCTTTCCTTCGAACTATAATTGACAGAACAAATAGCAAACTGTTCATCATGTTATCCACATCAAAATGAATTTGAATTGTCAGTGTAAAAACAAAGTCCGTATGTTCCTGGCTGATTTGTCAGAACTTCTAAAATATCCCATGGAAGACTTGCATTTTGCCAAAATATCACGCTTAATTATAACCGTTGTATGAACAGATTTTTGTCATGGAAGATCCTTACTTCAAAGAACTAATCACTGATCACTTTCATGACTTCTTTCTTAATCTTACATGCGAAAGTTCAAGTCATAATTTAAGAAAGATGCCAAAATGACTCAGTCATCAAATGTTAACGAAATGATCTAAGTATAACTTTGTACCTATTCACCAAAATCAGCACTGTCAAAGAGGATTGACTCCATCAATTGACTGGCTCATAAGTTGTGCAGAGGAGCATCCAGTGTAATGTCCATGAAGTTAAAACTACTGTTCAGAGTTGCAGAAACTCACCAAACCATTCAGGCTGGTGCATCTTAGAAATTACGATGAGCTTTTTACTGCGAATCTTTCCAATAACGGTGATCTTCCGTGTTTATTATGATGATGATAGATGTGTACAGTGTTTCGTTCAGCGTAATCTCTCATTTGTCTTGAGTCTCTTCGTCGTCTTCTGTTATTGGCGTTGTAGATCCGGAAGACGCCCAAGCAGTTGTAGGTTTAGTTAAGAACTTCTGAGAGATGGATATGGATTTACGCTTGGTAGAAAACACACTAAATTTTCGACCCTGAAAGAAACCAAAATTAACATCTGAAAAAAGTAAAACACGCAGATTAGTGTGTGACACTTATGGCACGTTCACACTACGCGAACGCGGGACCGGTAGCGGGACGGGGAACAATGGGTTACTGTATATTATGGAAAACTGTTCACATTGTACCAGGACTGGGAATGGGACCAGGCCCATTGTATCCTATTGTGCCAGTCCGTTCCCTGTATATATCTGTCCCATTCCCGTTCCTGTGCAGTGTAAACATGCCATTAGTCTTGCTTGGAATAAGTTCGGTCACACCGAGCATTTGACTCTGACACACAATTTTTATTCCTTCGAGGACATTTCTGTCATTGACACCTATGTTAAACAGATTTAGTTATAATTGGTTATTCCAATATATAGCTGGTTAAATTCCATAAATTGGATTACCTGTTGTAAGCAGGCTTAGTGTTGTTCGGGGAGTACTCTACATGATATTTGCACTCCTGACTTCACGTTTTAATGTAAAATATCATTAACATTTACTTTGCAAAAAGAAAATATCTTACACCTTTCTCTCACCTTCATTTTCTTGTTGATAAAAATATTTTTCACTCCTATACTTCTCACAGGAACAGTGTGGTTGTTTCTAACTCTTGGAACCCAAACCCAGTCATATGTGTAACTTCCAGGACTCAGTTCTCCCCGTGCCATTGCTCCCTCTATCATTGTACCTACAAAGAATAAAGCTCTTGATAAGATCTGAAGACGCATTTAACATGTTGATGTACAAGCATTCAAATCTACAATTTTTTGTGATTCAAGTTTAGAAGTCTAGATGTGAAAGTAGACAGTAGAATTTTAAATAATTGGTGTTTCGCCCGAACTTCTTCAGGAGCAGGTCACAAACTGGGAGATTATTCTGGAGATCAATTCAACCTAGGATTTATAATCACAAACCTAAGTTCAAGCTTTGGATTCACTTTTCTCGTGTTCAACTGCAATATTGACCAAGAAGTTCTAAAAGATCAACGTTACAATAAAATAGAAGAGTAATTTATTGTCATACCTATAGCATCAGGTCTCATGTCATTCTCTTCGTTCAGCCACAAAGCCACGTATTCCACAATTGTATATGAATATTGTCTTCCCTGGTCACAAAAATGTTTCGTAATCTTATCTGAAATTAATTATTAACCTTCCAAAAAACCTTCCAAAAAAATTGCAGGCTGATTCTGTTGATTAAGAGCTCTACATCGCCAAAATGAGGGCTAATTTGAAAAATAAATATCGATGTGTTCTCAGTGTAATATTTTTCATATGGCAGCCTCGATCCAATTGCAGAACGATGAGGTAGAACAATAGTTTCTTTCGTTTTCTAATTATTTTCAAAGGATGGAGTGACCTGAGAACAGAGTAAATGAAAACCTTTCACAGGAGTAACATTCTGTTGAGCCCCCATTCATTTAATTAATTGTAGTACACTGATGGACATTAAAATGGGTTTTTTATCTATGTATACACGATGGGGACATTTTACATGGCCCTTGGGGGTTTAAACACAGGGTGACGGCCGTTTTACAGAGCACTGTGACCATTGGAATATCGGGCAGCTCAGAATGTTTCACCGGTCTCATTCGACCAACACTGTGATGCAGAATTCCCAAGTTCTTACCAGATGACAAAACTACCCAGTCTGGAAGTCCACTGACATTGAATATCTCACAATATTTACCCGCAGCAACTGTCTGCAATGAAACAGATGTTTGGAGCCTGTTCGTAGGATTTGATTTACTATTCAAACAAGATGGGAAGAGCAATTGGTGGCATGGCAGCTCAGGAAGATGTACACAAAATCTCATTCAGTCAACTTTGGAAGAAATTATATTTTTTAAAGACAACAACAGATAAACACATACCCTGGCTATTTTCCTTATTCTTTCAATGTCTGTGTCATCGTATGCTTCCTTGGGGGGTTTCCTATCTAAGGCAGAAAGTATTCCATCAATGTTACTCTCAGCTGATATGTTGATGATGAAAACACCTTTCGCCAGAGCACGAGAACACACCAGCAGGTCTGGTTTCTCATAGGGTTCTTTTAGAGAGGAATTTGACAGATTTTTTCTCCATTTTCCCAAAGCGTTGGTTCCCACACCAAGGACCATGTAATTGTACTCCGCATGATCAAACACAAGTCGAACTCCTAAGTCTATTTTGTGCATTCCGGGTGAAAGAGTGCGAATCACATCACAGAAGCACCGAATCAAATTTTCCCCGTAGTAACCGGTGCTAATGTTCGTGTCATGTAAATTACCAATCAATGGTAAGTGCAAGAAACAGAAGGGTAACTGTCCTTCTGACAATACAAATGTGTAAAAGGATCCCTTAACAGCCGTTTTTAATAGTTCACGTTTTATATTGTTTCCGTTGACATCCGTACGGCTATCGTTGTTCTTCAGGTCTGGTTTGGATGTCGGAAGATTAAATACCACTTTACGCTTTTTCAATAACTTATCCGCTCCTTTAATCTCCCTTTCCCTGCCGGTTAAGCTGTCTTTGCAGTAATGTTCCTGATTCTGCGACACTCCGTCTATATCCATGAAAATTGCCACGGCTTGAGGGACAGGAGCCAAAATCGTAGCACCTCGACCCTTCACTTCGGTGCTTTTCACAATGTTATTTTCTCCAATAGGTATCCGATGTAAAGGTGCCGGGAAAAATGCTTTTGCAAAAAGCTTTTCTCCCTCTTTTATATCAAAACAGGGGGATTCGGGAAATGTCGAGTAATTCGCTACCTTCGACGCTCTGTCATAAGTCACGATCCTCCCTAATAAATCTCCGTTAAAATTTCCTTCTCTGTTAACAGAACTCATTTCCACTTTCTCGCCTATCGCGATTTGACGGTAAGACTTCGTTCTTCGATATCCGAAACCAGTTTGTCGATTACACCAGGACAGGGAGCGCGCTGTACCAGGTTGGTACCACAATATTGGACCATCCTGGTCGCCTTCAATACACGAACAACAAGAACCCATCGTTCAAGTACAAAGAAAGTGGCGTGGTTGCCATGACCCTTCGCCGTGTACCATTAATGTGTGTGAATATTCTTAATTGAATCTAACCGTCAACATCTCCTCAGTCAATTCTCGGTAATACTGTCGGGTGGACAATTCCGTTGTTTTTAGTGATGACTAGTCTTATTTCCATCGTCCCTAAATGACGAAAGACATAATTCGGATAAGAAACATTTCATCCCTAAACCATATCACCTGGTTAGTATTTTGAAAGCTACTGGAGTGTTTTTAATATAATATTGACAATATTCCCACTTTTTCTGAGTGTTAAAATGCAGTTACATTTGTGTAAACTGCAAGATGCATAAATTTACGTCAAGCAAAATTGTGTATCGTACTGTCAAGGTGACAGCTAATCACCGAGCTGGCTAACTCTTACGCACTCTTTGATATTTTCAATATGAACTGCATTATATGTTTTAAATGAGGGATTTAATAAGTCATGAGATTGATCTTATGAAGCGCTTATTCCAATCCAAATCACAACAAAACGAGATATTTTCCTGATTAATATCCTTATTTAAAATCCAAAGATTTTAAACTGCCATGACATGCGTTTAACCCTTCGCGCGCCGCAAACGTAAATTGTCGATCTCAATATTTTTCTCACATCCACCAGATGCCGCGTACCAA